>JZLH01S0151334.1:6161-22823 GCA_001188425.1 Eucidaris tribuloides
AATTCCGTGTGGTGAATTCAACCGAATCGACGGTACACGACAGCGAATCAAAAACGAATTAAAACGCCCAGCCACCATTTCTGTAACTTATCATTAACTTACAGACAGCGATCTCTAATCGAACGACTAAACTAGTTGCGTACGCCACGTGTACAGTCATGCAAATCAAGTCGATCAACGATGCGCTCGTCTGTTGCGCATTAGCGCAAACGCTTCTTGAGACTCAGCGTCATTTTGTCCCCATCATTTGATTTGGCGTATCTAATTTCTCCCAGCTATGCCGAAATCCAAGCAGAGCCAAGATTTGTATTGTATAGTATAAAAACGGGAGAACCAAAATACTCATATGCTATAATCTCCAGGCAAATTGACAGAGAAGGCACATTTACCCCAATTTAATATTCGCGTGAGAAAAATAGATACTAACCTGAAATCTGGCCAACGGTTTAAGTAATTGATAAGCTCATATTTTTGCAAACGTGTTGTACCATGTGATTTTACTCCCAAAAAGAATAAACTTACTTAATTTCATCGGTAAACTAAATTAGGATTTTTTATGACAATATCTTCTTTTCTTTTATGATCAATGTGAAAATCTGGAATTGAGTAATGTAAGAATTTCACTATTGCTATTCTTAAACAGTGTGTAAAACTGTTATGAGGATCGACAAAATGATTTGATAAGGAAGTGTTGCATGAAACTGTTTTCTTCCGGAGAATAAAATCTATAAAATCTGTATTTTGAACCAGAAGATATTTCCCTACCGCTTGAATGAATATATACCGAATTCGATAACAACAAGTTTCATCATACTTACCAGAGACATTTTCATAGTACATGTAAGCCCTACTACACATTTTAACACAAGATCATCGGTAGGTGTGCAATTTTCGTGCGCAAACCACACAAACACGCACAACAACACACACACACACAACACACACACACACAACCCACACACACACACACACACACACACACACATATAATATATATATATAAACACACACACATACACAGACACATACCACACACACGCGCCGCACACACACACACACACACACACACACACGAACACACCAAATACATGAAGCACAAACTAGCATAAGCATGATAACAACATGGATAGACATCGAGAAGTAAATTAATTTCAAATCGCTACACACCACGCAAAAACGGCGCGGAGAAAGGCCTACTTATGGTAGACAATGAAATGTATTGGTGACTTACCGCTCTCCGTCCTGTTGACGAATAAAACGCTCGCATTGCAACTTCAGAGCGTACGCTCTGCGCTATGGTTCTACGTTTGGCATACTCGATAAATTTTAAGCATGCTTAAAATTTTTCTGCGTACGGAACGAACAACAACGTACTGCTGCGTATTAAAACGGATAGCAACGACGTCAAAACGATCCCAAACGAAACTGATAGCGTGTGCCGACGATGTCAAAAGTTCATTCGCAATGGATACTCAATGCCAATTCGTCAAAGTGTGACGACCCTTTAGATCGTCAATTTCCGTTCATAGTTTCATTTTTAAGCAAAGCTAGTAGGCGCTGGGGGGGGGTGCACTGGGCACGTGCATCCCCCCCCCCCCGCAGAGCCATAGGATTCCGCCCTGGCAGAAAAAACGAAATTTGCACCACCTTTCTCCTTTCAACGCCTGATACTTCAAATTTAGTTCCACCTCCCTAAGATGTGCACCTCCCCATGTCAATTTACTCCACCTCCCAGATGTGCACCCCCCGTGCCCAAACAGCCTACGCCCCTGCAAAAGCAGTGCATTTCAGCTTTCAAGCGTAAAGCTATTAAGGCGTCCTACTAATGGCGTCCTATAAAAATTGCACGTAAAATGCGCGTGCATACAACGTGGTTTATAAAACAGCCCTGAAATGAAAATACCCAAACAAAATATATTCTCTTGGTCATTCTACTCTCGAAACAATACGTTTATCAGATAAGTATATAAACATGAGCAATCAATTTATGTTGTATCATCACCATCATATTATTTGAATATATAGCTCTCGATGCTTTAGCGAACAAGTTATTTATACAGAGGAAATTCTCATTTTTTTATTGACAGGTCACCTTCGCATCATATGATGACGGCCTGTCGAGCCCGCGCGCCGAGTGATAACAGGCGCAGTGCTTCGTGGCGGCATCTCCATGTTCAGGTCACGCCCAGCGGCCTGGAGCTCGCGTGGGACAGCGGCGACGCCATCGCCAAGGGCATCTCCGAGCTCTACCCGAATGCCCACAACTTCCCGCCCTTCGGCAACCCCGAACTGATGCCCGGAAGTTCGATTCCCTCCAACTTCATCAACCGGAGGTGGGATTATTGGTCCCCGTGGATGGCAAGTATTCCCGATTGTGTTGTTTTTCCTGCATGAACTCATTGCCTTCACAGTGTGTTCATACAGTGATCACAGTGTGTTCGCATAGTGATCACAGTGTGTTCACATGCTGATCACAGTGTGTTCCCATAGTGATCACACAGTGCATTCACATAGTGATCACAGTGTCACTCTATAAGAATGAACCAAATCCACATAGTGGACATCCCCTGTCAAATAACAAAAACAAAAACAGGGTCGTCACAGAGTGACCTCCGTGACCACACTGTGATCACAGTGTCACTCGGTAAAAACGCACCGAATTTACATAGTGCCACACTGTCTTCACTATATGTAAACACAATGTTGACGTCATTGTGTTTTTCCGACATGGATAGAACGTCGACGTGAGTGTCTGCACTCAGCACAGCACTCATCATTTCTGTTGATTTTTCTTTGAATGAATATGAATATTGTATATTGTAATGATATGTTGACGGCAATATGCAACAGTTTAGAAGAACAGACACCAAGTAATTATACATATCACAATGATCAATTTATGCGCCTCACTGATATTTCGTAGATTCCTTGCTTAGTGTTTGAGTTGTCGTTTGAAATAATCACACGTGCGCTTAGGCAGAGGTAGTGGTAGTAGTAGTAGTGGTGGTAGTAGTAGTAGTAGTAGTAGTACTAGTACTAGTAGTCGTAGTAGTAGTAGTGGTGGTAGTAGTAGTAGTAGTGGTAGTAGTAGTCGTAGTAGTAGTAGTAGTAGTAGTAGTCGTAGTAGTAGTAGTGGTAGTAGTAGTAGTAGTAGTAGTCGTAGTAGTAGTAGTAGTGGTGGTAGAAGTAGTAGTAATAGTAGTGGTATTAGTAGTAGTAGTGGTAGTAGAAGTAGTAGTGGTAGTAGCAGTAGTAGTGGTAGTAGTAGTAGTAGTAGTAGTAGTAGTGGTAGTAGTAGTAGTGGTAGTAGTAGTGGTAGTAGTAGTAGTAGTAGTAGTAGTAGTAGTAGTAGTAGTAGTAGTAGCAGTAGTAGTAGGTCTAATAGTAGTATCATTGTTATCATTATCAGTATTATTGCCATTATTATTATCGTCATCATTATATCACCCTTATTCTTTTCATCTTCAGGGAACGCCTTGTCTTTGCCTAAAATAACATGACCATTAACTCTCAATCGTTACATCATTTGTTTTTTTGACAGGGTCCTGAATGCCAATCGCTAGCCGTCGGGTGGTACAACACCTCCCACAAGGTCATCGTCGTCGGCATCAACGGCGCTCACGCCCTCGGTCTCTTCACCGTCCCCATCACCGGCCCTGGTAACGAAACGATGCCGCGATTTGAATCGATCTTCCGCGACGGCGAGGTCAGAGCCAAGCGTCGAGTCACCTACAATCGCCTATACCAGACCGACTTACAAAACCTGCAGAACCCAGACCTCGGTAACATCGGGGATCTCGATCCCGATTCCGTTATGTAAGTCGTAATCGATTGTTTACGCTACGATATAGAACTAGAACCCCTCATTGCTTTCCTTTTTATAGATTGAGAACATCTGTTTATACAAAGAGTACAACAACAAATATAATTATTGTTAGTTCATTAATCATTCTTCTTCTTCTTCTTCTTCTTCTTCTTCTTCTTCTTCTTCTTCTTCTTCTTCTTCTTCTTCTTCTTGTTCTTCTTGTTCTTCTTCTTCTTCTTCTTCTTCTCATTAGTTATCATTAGTAGTACAATTTTGTACCACACATTTTGTCTGAAAACCTTTCATTAAATCTATGAATTTTTTAATGAGGGTTAGTTTTGATTTAAATCAACTCTCAATCAACCTGGACACTGCTCCATAAGTTGGAACGGGGGTTGATTTAATCGAATTTGAAAGAAAAAAAATACTTTATAGCACTTAAATTTGATTTTTCAATTCTAAACCAAAAATGATAACAAGGAAAATCAAATCGTAATCGTCCCATGATTTTTTACACCATTTTATCACACGACCAATTTTGAGTGTATTTCCGTTGTAGTCATTATTTAAATGTAAATCAATGTTTTTAATCACATGATGTAAATTCACTAAGTCCGGCAAAATCTTACCGGCAAAAGGAAACAAATTAATAACCCCCCCCCCTAAAAAAAAGGGAAACCCGTGAAAGATTTCTCAGTTGTTGTTTTAATGTTGTAATATACGTTCTTAATATAGATTCATCTCACCCGAGAAGACCGTAGGACGGGTACCCCTGGTAATGGTGACGGGCCGAGTCAGCGGTACCATCACCGTCTACAAGATCCACGATATCCCACGGCATCAGTTGCTGAGGACACTAAGTAAGTAACAAGTTCAGAGCAGGGAATGGTTGTGAGACACAGGGAGTGGGTGTGGGTAAGGTGGGTGTGGGTACGGTGGGTGTGGGTACGATGGGTGTGGCTGGGGCGATTTTTTTTTCCGTGCGAACTTTTTGTCACTGGCTTTGGGGTGACTATAGAGAGCGCTATTTCAAGAACGTATTTATGAATAATTTATCACTGGTCTGAATAAGTTATCGTTTGGCTACCGACTTGAATCTATTCTAGAGAGCAGCACTATCACCGTCGCCTCGTGAGGTTCCATTAGATAATTAGAGTGCACTGTTCAGAACTCATGGTTTGTGGCCATGTGGGTTCCAGTCCCAAAATTTGGTGTGTGTTTTTTCTTCAAAAGAGTGTACATGTCATACAGATAATAGTTTATTCCATCAGAATTAAAGTCAAAGTTTGATCGTTACAAAAGGCCACGGACAAAAAGTTCGCAAAACAAAATATATCGTGTCGAGGGCAGTGATTGCTTGGTAGTGGGTGAGGTTCGTGGGGGTGTGTCAACTTCCTACTTCCGAATACGGTTCCCCTTTAGTTCCCACCCTAAAATGATTTTGCGTGGGTATCGTAGTCTTCCTGCAAAATCCCTTCTTGGTGATGGTACATATGAATTTCTTAACAAAAGAAAACGATCATCTTTTGCGCAGAGAAATTCAAGGTACCGCACAGGTCATGCGTCACTGCTCTCACAGCGATGGACTGCTGTCATTGTTCTCATTCACACTCGAACGCATAATAATAAAGGCTGCGTGCAGCTGGGACTGAGAGAAAATGTAGTTTGGGTTTGGTTTTTGCCAATTCCGCGGGCCTTCTCCTAGCCAATAAAATTTGATGTTTACCTTTTTAGAATCCTCAGACCTCCCTCTACACACACCTATCGTCAATATATTTATAGGTGACGTATTTTCATTTTATGAAGCGGCAAAGTCAGAAAAATTGTGAAAAAAGGGGGATCTTCCACGAGATTTTTTTACGAAAAAGGAAGTTTTTAGAATCAATTCCGCGGGTCATAACATTGACTTCGGTCACATATTTTGATCTAACCTTATAGAGAAACCTTTGATTATCATACATCTCGTGTCAATAGTATATAAAGCTTGTAGATTTGCTACAATGGCAAAAAATGTGCCAAAAACGACGTTTTTAGTTCCAGTTTACCATTGTGTTGCAAAATTGTAGACCATGAAGAAAGTAAAAGATCGCTTAGAAATTGATATGTACAAAGCAGGGTCTGGAGAAACTGTGTAGTAGACTATTTTTTACGTATACCCCTACGTACCAACACAAATTCGTCTAAATGTCAAAATAGAGTCTTTGCTTGCAAACTACGGGAATTTACTGAGATTAATAATAATTGTATTTTATTTTATAAGCTCTCCATTGTTAGGTAACTTGGGTTTGGACTGTTTCATTTCACCTACGGCATTTGAAAACCCTAACAGTCGTACAATACCTTACTCTTGAGTTGAATGGTTCGACATCACCACGTTTAAACAGTGATGATAGTCCTCTTTATCCATATCAATTTCTTACAACAGAAGACGATCCTCTTTTACGCAGAGAAATACGAGGCTATAATACGTATTGGTCATGCACTATAGTGCTCTCTCGCCGCGCTGTATAGGAGCATGTCTGTTGTTTGCATTTACATTCGAACGCATAATAATAAAGACACGCGTGGATTTCTCAGTGAGAGAAAATCGTATCTGTGATTGTTTTTGCCAATTCCGCGGGCCTTCTCCTCGCCAATAAAATTTGATATTTACATTTTTAGAATCCTCAGACTTCCCACTACATATCCTCATCGTCAATATATTTATAGATCTCGCACTTTCATTTTATGAAGCGGCAAAGACAGAAGAAATGAGACAAACGGGGATTTTCCACGAGATTTTTTTTTACCAAAAAGGAAGTCTTTAAACTCAATTCCGCGGGTCATAACGTTGATTTTGGTCACATATTTTGATCTAACCTTAAATCATTGAGAGACCATTCCAGCTTTCCCCCATAGACTGCTGTGTTGCAGAATTTCATATCGCCTGATAGGAATTAATGTGCCCTTGTATCTGCACATATTTACTAGTGACAGCATAACTGTCCAAACTTTTGTGATCTAAGGTGTTTATTTGTCCATTCAAACACTGTCAGATATGTCAGATTGCAAAGTTCGACAATTTTTTAAAAGTGTCTTCCACAGTGTTATATAGCATCTTTAAAGAGAAATCTTTGATTATCATAAATCTCGTGCATGTCAATAGTATATCAAGCTTGTAGATTTGTTACAATGTTACAAAAATGTGCCAAAAACGACGGTTTTTAGTTCCAATTTACCATTGTGTTGCAAAACACTAGACCATGAAGAACTGAAGAAAGTAAAAGATCGCTTAACAATTGATATGACTATTTTTTTGTTAATGGCAGTGTATAGTTCGTCGGTTGTCCGGCAGAAGGGCCCTAGCATATGTCTGATATGAGAAATATTGTCTTTAATTGATATTTGCACTTACCAGACTGAAAGAAGGATCTGAAATGCACACTACTGTGATTTAATGTAAAAAGAGTCGATGAGTTTCAAGTCAGAGACCTGTCACCACAAATCGATCAATAAGTCGCAGTGGCAGTTTTGTGAAATGCAGTAAATAGTCGAGCTGGGTTGCAAAACTTGATTCTGGGATTCTGATATTTTCTGAAGGTACATACATTAATCTTTTACCTGTCCAAATTTGAGGACCAGAAGTGATACAAAAGTATGACTTTTCTTGGATTGAACTTCAACCATGTTTTTGCAGGAGCTTGAAAATTTGGCCGAATTTGATCTTCACATCGCGAGAGTAGCCATAATGTAACTCCAATTGCTTGTTTTTCAACATCGTTAATTCCCCCTGTAATAATATTGGTATCACCACAAAGCTACTTTTATGAACTATTCATTGATGATAATTGTATAAAAGGCTTAAAAGGCTTTTCCAATCCACAATTCTCATTTTGAAAGTGACTTGTTTTACTACCCTTTCTATGGAACAGTTGTCGAAGCCCTTCCGTTTCGCATGAATGAGCATTATCTTTGCAGCCGTTTTTCTCCAATTTCCTGATAATGGCTTACGTGATAGTCCAAACTTGTGAGCAGGGTTTTAAATGGGTTTACTTCATCCATCCTAGACAAATTATACATCATTTGAAAGCCTAGAGTCTCTATTTTAACACAGTATGAAAAATGCAATTTCTCATTTTTCCAACTTATGGTGGATTTTGTGGAGACAGGTCACATTTAGTGTTAAGACCCTTCTGCCAGGAACATAATAGGACCCTTTTGCCGGTCATCAACCGACAAATTTTGGTTATGGATGAAAATGAAATCTTCTCCTATTGCGTTTTTCGAATAGTCCTACGTGTAATCATCTTTACCTATGCACCACAAAAGCTGGGCAAAAACTATTTTGACTTGTTTCACAAAGTGGACTGCTGATCAGTAACCCGTGACCAATGTACTTGATCACTGTATGAAAGCAAAATGATTATCCTATCATTTCCTACTCATATTTACGATATCCCATTTTTTATTTTCAGAAACTTAGGATTAGATTTGGGTCTCTTTTTTCCGACTCACACTGTATTTGTGTTTATTTTGTCTTTACAGAAACGGAGCTCGATCGCAGTGGATCCAACGCTCTGACGTCATCACTGTTGACCCTGTTGCTATCGATTGCTGCAACCTTTTACATGGCCTTCAGTAATCGATCATAAAGGATGTCGTATTAGGCATACCGGAGCAAATTTACTATCCCCCTTCCCCACCAAATCTGCAAACGTATTTTCCTCACAAATGACCGTATGAACAACGGCAGCAACAACAACAACAACAACAACGAGATACTGCAATGTCGTGTTGACACTTATGAGTAGGTGTTTATCCTTCCGTATGTTTTCATTTTTTAATTATGTTGTTCAAGTAATTTACAAATGATACAGTAATTTTCAGTTTACTTTTAATGCGGAAAATAAATACCATACCATATCATACCAGCAACAACTTTTTTTTTCACAAAGAGTGCAATAGAAATGTCAAAGTGCAATTGAGTAAATACATTTTTACATCCAAAGTTAAGTCGTTTTATTATTGTATATAATACTTTGTACATCGTACTTCTTTGAAATAAAACATTGAACATTTTTAAATCAATTATTTTCGTATACAACAAATTTTAAAGATGGCAGTCAAAAACCAGAACAGTGTGCAACTTGAAAACATGCCTGAAGAGATATTCATATGAAAATAACGAATTGTAATGCTTTTACTATTTGATAATTTGGTGAACGTACTTCGATACGTATTGATATTGCGTTACGTCAGTTAAACTTTATGAAATAATGTGGTGTAATTGTGTATGCATGTCGGAATACCATATTTACGATTTAATTTATGTAGGGAATAATGAAACCCCCATGACAAGCTACTATTTAACGACAGCTCAAGCAGACTGACAAATCAATACAACCCCACCCCCAAAAACAGAATAAGATTGGTATGAATCACGGTGAATCATCGAAAATTAAGGGCAAGTTTATCATGGTATTGATAAATTAGTGCCCTGGTCATGTGGTAATACGTCTTATAGGATAAAGTTTATTTGGTGATGTGTAAGAAATTTCACAAATATTCACTTTTCTTAAGATTCAGTTTATATGCTTGCCGGAATTTTTCCAAATGATAGGCGGTATATTGCTTTATACTGTAACTTCTACACGGAATCATAAACTTAAAGGGAAAAACATTGCTGATCTCAAGAAAAGTGAACAAACATTTTTTTTCATATCATTGCACGATTTTTTTTGATAACAAGCAGAAAAAATGTTGAAGATGATGTATAACATGAATTTCTAATTGATTATGTCGCATTTCCAATAATTATGTTGCTTTTGTAAATCCCATGCTCATGTTTGCTATAAAGATGATGTGGACCAAGGGCGTAGGCTGGGGTGCACCCCCCCCCCGGGGGGGGGTGAAGAAGACTTCCGCTCCTGGCAAGCATAAAAAAAGAAATTTGTGCCCCCTTTTCTGTTTTCAACAGCTGAATTTCTAAACTTTAGTTCCATCTCCCCAACTTGTGCACCCCCGTCCCACCTCCCCTTGATGTGTACCTCCTTTTGCCGGAATCAGCCTACGCCCTTGGGGAAATTGTCATAACGAAATACAAGTGGTTTCGTGCTCATAAATGCATGTACTTGCTTATAATATAATCAGTTTGATTATCCATTGTGCCTTTGCGTCATAACTACATATGATATGAACACAAATGCTTGACATTAGTTGATTTATGTAGTTTTGACATTTTTTTTTTTCAAGTAGGTCAAATGCTGGCACGCGTGAAATGTGTTTTGTTTTCAATGAAAACATATTTTTATAGTAGTTTAAAAGATTTGTACATGAGATATTTGATTTCTTATTTACGCATTAAAGTGACTGTATGTATTTGTTAATAGATAAAGATTTGCTGAATAAATATAGCTTTGCTTTTAATATAAAATCATTCTTTCGAAATGTCATGCTTTTTATCTCCTTCCAACGTTGTGAAATGTAAAAACTGAAACATCAACTTTTGAATGCTGTTTCAAAAAAGTTGGTTATTGCAGCGAATTCTCACCTTACAGAAGGAATTTGCAAAGTGTTAAGATTACTCAAGAATTCTAGTAATGCAATTCTTTACCCCAAAAATGTTTTCAGTACATAATATAGTTATTACTATTAGTTTATTCTGTTTAGTTTGTTCGTAATATTTGGTTGATTTGGCGACTTAAAAAGTAAAATTCAGTAGAAGAATGTACTTGGTGTAAAAATTCCAGTGCGGACGATCATTCTGCTGAAACACTGTTCAAAATACAGGCAGACACCCCCTCAACACCCCCCCCCCGCCACACACACACACACACACACACACACACACACACACACACACACACACACACACACACACACACACACACACACACACACACACACACACACACACACACACACACACACACACACACACACACACACACACACACACACACACACACACACACATAAACACATAAACAAACACATACAAGCACGTGCACACACATCCACAAACGCTCACATACAACACACATAAGTATACTGATGTACACATACACAAACACGCGCGCACACACACACACACGTACACACACATACACACACATACATATACATATATATATACTTATACACACATATACATGCCACCTACCCCACCACCTCAACATTGATTGTGCAATTAGATCACGCAAACAAAAGTAATTTGTTTCTTATAATTATACTGAAACTTCCCAGCTATCGAAAATTCTAAATGTCGTTGCCTATAATAAGCTACAACCCAAAGATTTCTGTGCCTGTTTCAATATCATATTACTGAAAATGTGACCATGAATTTGACAGTTCTCAACAATTATTCTATCAACATTATATTTTGATTTTAATCTGTCAAAATTATTGATCACAAATGCAAGATAAGTGTATGTTTTTGACATCAAAAGTTTATTTCATGAAGAAACGTTACTACTTTTTCGCGAGGTGTATGTAACATTCTGAATCTATGGGAATGTTGCTGCAGTATCCCTAGCCTTTCGACAAACAGCCACCAAAAACTCAAAAGTGGGCCAAAAACGAAATATTACATCGAAGGGAATCGGTTCCACAGAGACAAAAGGGACAAAAGGGAGTGTTTTCCGAAAAGGGGGATGTTTCCCAAAGGTTCTGTTAAACACCCAAAACACCAGCCTGCATGCGCCTATGTGAATAATTAACTGATTAACGAAACTGTTCTAACAATACAGTCAAAAGAGTTATGATTATACAAAAGCATTGTCAAGCTAATGTACACATTTCTGATACGAAGTTGACGGAAATTTCCACGCAAAATTGATGATTGGGGGCGCACTGCATCAACTCGGAGAAGAAATACAGAGAGAGATTAGCCATTTTTTTTCCAAAAGGGAGTAACATGTCTGTGTTACAACTTCAAGTGGGCGTCGATGAAACATGAATTAAAGGAATGACAACATTTTACAATCAATCTCCAAGACTTCGCTATAAATAGTGCGTTGTTCCAAATTGTACTTAATCCGTTATTAGCATCAGTACAAGTTCTAAAATATAATTTGAAGCCAAGTTGCGCAAGTGAGTACTAGGTGTTCAAAATAACATTTGTCAAGTCTGATATTTAGTTACTCAAAACCTATACATCAGATAATACTAAAATATGATGTGGTCTGTATTAAAATAGTGTCAGATTTTGTTGGAGGTGGTTTGAATATGATATCATAAATCACTTTTAAGTTACGTTACAGATTTTGCTCACTGTCCATTATCTGTACAAAACTAAAACTTTCTACAGGAGTGAATGGTTTTGTGTCTGAGTATGTGCCTCATGTGTCTTTATGTGTCTGTTTGTGTGTCTGTATGTGTTCGTGTGTCTGTGTTTGTATGCATGTGTCTGTGTGTCTGTATGTGTCTGTGTGTTTGTGTGTCTGTATGTGTCTGTTTGTATGTGTCCACGTGTGCCTGTGTGTATGTGTGTGTCTGTTTGTGTATTAGTATGTATGTGTGTTTGTCTGTGTGTGTATGTGTGCTTGTGTGTGTGTGTCTGTATATGTCTGCTTCTGTTTGTTTATGTGTGTCTATGTCTGTATGTGTGCATGATGGGGTGTAATGTGTCTGTGTCTGTGTGTGTCTGTGGCTGTCCTTCTGTGTCTGTATGTGTCTGATTGTGTGTGCATATGTCTGTGTGTATGTATGCATCTATTTGTGTGTCTGTATGTGTCCGTGTCTGTTTGTGTCTGTATGTGTCTGTAGGTGTGTCTATGTGTCTGTGTGTCCGTATGTATCTGTTTGTGTATCTGTTTGTGTCTGCATGTATGTCTATGTGTCTGTGTGTGTCTGTGCGTCGATCCGTATGTGTTTGTGTGTCTCTCTGTGTGTTTGTCTGTGTACTGTTTGTTTTCCGTGTGTGTTTATTATGCAGAACACATACAGAAACAGACACACACACGACCCCAACACATACAGAAACATACAGACATAGAGATTCACACAGAGACACGCACGGACACATACAGAGACACACAGATACACTCACAACCACACACTGACATGCACAGACAGAGACACACATACACACCTTACATACGTACATCCACTTTCACACACACTACCAACGCACACACAAACATAAACAGGCACACACAACTATACACAGACACACATATAAACACACACAGACATACAGACACATAGACATATACAGAGACACACACAGACACACAGTCACAAACCCTCATATACATGTACACATAAACCCATATACCCACATCCACGACCAACACACATGCACACACACAAACAAACACAGACACACATAAACACACATAAACATACAGACGCACAAATATACACACAGACACACATAGACCAATACAAACACACAAACAGACACATACAAACACGCAAACACACACAGGCATACACACAGACAAAAAGACACATACAGACACACAAGCACATAGACAAAAACAGGCACACAGACATTCAGAGACAATTACAGACACATACATTCACACAAACACACACAGACACACACAGAGATGCACACACCCCATATACACGTAAACACATATAGCGACACCCACGATCAACACACAGACATATACACACACAAACACAGACACACATGAACAAACACACAGACAGATACAGACACACAAACAGACATACAGATACACACAGACCAACAGACACACAGACACATACAGACACACACAGACAAACACACAGTCAAACACACTGACACATACAGAAACAAACAGACACATACAGACACAAACATGCAAACACACAGTCAAACACACTGACACATACAGAAACAAACAGACACATACAGACACAAACATGCAAACACACAGATACATACAGACACACAGGCACCTGGACACACAGACACATGCAGACATACAGAGACACTTACAGATACATACATACACACATACACACACATAAACAAACACACAGACACAAACAGACATACAGAAACACAGACAAACACACAAACACATACAGACAGAAACAGACACACACAGACAAATACAAGACACGCAGATATATGCATACACACAAACGGACAGACACACACAGATACACACATACACAAATATACACACACGAACAAACATATGAAGAGCTTGCAACCAAAAGGCGCTAAATCCACTTTTCATGAAAAATGAGTTATCAGCACCAGTATATTGGCTTACCACTTGTCCAGTTACAGAAAAAAATTTGGCACTTAATTGCACAGACTAGTACCTAAGATTGCATGTTTAAGTTTCATTTTTCCATAGGCGCGTGTACAAAGTCCGGCAAAAAAATGCCATTTTCTCCAAATTCATCAAAGTGGATTTAGCGCCTTTTGGTTGCAAGCTCTTCATATATACACAGACACATGACTCACACAGAAACAGGCAGACAGCCGACACACATGCACAGATAAATAAACACACACAGAGATACAAACACAAAAAGACACCCACACACAGGACACACAGTCACAAACAGATGCACACACGGATAGTCATACACACAGACACACACGAACACTTACAGTCACATGACATACACACACAGACACATAGGGCCTACATGTTTAGTGAGTGACGACAATCTGGGACGGTGGCGACAATTTGTGCCGCTAGGTTCTGTTTTAATGGCACAAATTGTCGCCAGGGAGGCCAAAAATGGAATCAGGAAGGGCGTCACAAATTGTCGCCGGCGACAATTTGTGACGCAGCGACAATCATACAATTTGTGCCGCAACACAGGGATCCAGGTAAGCTTGGGATACTGTCCAGGGAGTGGGGGTGGCCACATTTATGTACAGACTTGACATGGGTCCAATGATCAGGGGGCGGCAATGTGTGAAGTCTTGTGAGACAACGTTTACGCAGGGATACAAGACTACGTATACCCGAATATTTACTTTTGATAATATAGAGTTATTTTTTTTATTATTATTATTCGTCCAACAATAATGAAATATAAACGATTAACCGTTTTAATGTGGGATGTTTGCTCGCTTTATGGGTATAACGGTATAGTATGAATTCCAAACACTCGCCGTACTTTCACCAGTTGATTGCTCAACTCGGTAAAGAACATCGATCTCTACGTAAGGGAAAGGATTTTTATGCGCTGATCCAACTTAGGTGGTGTGAGTTTCTGATCTGGTAAAATTATCAGAAAATTCTGTGACGGTAAAATTTCTTGTGTAGTTTTCGATGTAATAAATTTTTATTAGGGCCGGAGATCAATTCAGTACTGGCTTGTTTTCTCTCAGGTAAACAAATTCAAGACAAAATCCTTCCAGCCTGAATATACGCTTTAGTCAATGCATATATTGGTATATGTTTCAACTGATTTGATTCTTTATGCGTTTGTTTTTACTTCTCCCAATTATGTCACTGTCCTTTATCGTGTTTAAAACGTGGATATCGTATAACAAAGAGAACACCCCTGCACTTGATTTCCTATGCAAGGCTAGAGAAATTTATCAAATATTATGGCTTTTTGCTGTTCAGGTTTTTATTTTAGAAATTAACAAACCTCACGAGTTATTATGTCAGCAAATTTGCTAATTAAACAAACATCCTTTGTGGCAATCGATCACGTAGTAAGAGGCTGGTTTAATAATAAGTAGCTTATTTCTAGAATTACACCAAAATTGAAAGGGACCAATAAACTGCTCATAGCGATAAGAACAACCCGGAACAATTTAGTCTGGCACCATTTTGCATCACTGATTTTCCAAAGTTTATCGGTTATGTAGAAGGGTGCATATTGCAGTAGTACAGTAAACATGGTAGGCGTTCTCGTGATTTCAAGGGTGCATGGAAACGATAACCTTGACTGCAGCTCCTAAACTGGCAAATTTGACAGAAAAGTTGTCCATCAATCCAAACTGCCTCTCCTAAAACTATTATCGGACTTGTTGATTCTTTAAAAAAAAAAGCCTTAGCTCATGTTAGGATATAAATATACTTTCGTATAATGTCGGTGAAAGTGTCTTTCTTCATAAGTTTATGACGGAAAAATCATCACCTGTGTTGTAGGGGCGTTCAGATTGATGCAATAATTTATACTTCCATAATGCTATAATTAATACATGTAGAAGTGTCAATTCGAATTTCATAAGAAGGTTTTTATTTTATGTTTCTTGAATTGATTATACATCCAGAATTAATTATATGTTATTACCCTGTACAAAAAAACTTGGCAATAATGTTGCCTATACGAATTAAGGGGAAATGATTCCTCACATACTAATCAACTCTGTTTGAATTTTATGTATACTAGTAGTAGAGTAAGCCTTGAAAAAGAATTACAAAGTACTTAATACTGGCAATGGAATAAAAGAAGAAGAAGAAGAAGAAGAAGAAGAAGAAGAATTGCAAGAGCAGAAGGAGGACGAAGAAGAAGAAGAAGAAGAAGAAGAAGAAGAAGAAGAAGAAGGAGAAGAAGAAGAAGAAGAATTGCAATGCACAATTATTCATCCTTAAAGATAGTCGTGATGTCAATTTTAATAAAGAATATTATATGGCATAGAAAACAATATTGAGGATGTACATAATTATTTCTAGAGCCCCTTTTCAGCTTTAATATTATACATTACTACAACTTAAAATCTGTTCAGTTTACTATTATGAAAAAATTATGATAATATCTGTAGAAATAAATGAATTTTTAACATGGTCTTGAATGTTGCCTGAGATTGAATTTTGCGATTACTGAGTGGAAGTTTGTTCTCGAAATATGGTGCTGCACAAATAATTAAAATAAGGATGAATTTAAACTTTTGGGTAGGTAGTTGTGGGAGCAATATGTCATATAAACTTCGAACATTTTTAATGAAAACGTTTCCT
>JZLH01S0151334.1:22873-43475 GCA_001188425.1 Eucidaris tribuloides
AAATGAAGAACTTACTTAACCAATCGGGATCGCTGCTTACCGGTATCATTAATTATTCAGCGAGGAACGACGCAAATTTACTTGGTTACAGTAAAGTAAATAAACCCCAAAATTTATGTTTTCTTGTTTAAGAAAGCCTTTATACACGAAATGTATTGATTTCCTTAATTTATAGTTTATACTGGCCAAAATGTATTATGCCAGAGGCTTTGTACAATATAAATGTATCATTTATCCAACTTTTGACTGAAAAGTTTGTGATATCTTCGTCGTCCCCAAGGGATAAATTATAATCAATATACAGTAATTTGGCATCAGAAGTTCTGACACTTGGCCGAAGGCTTTGCCAGTTCCACTTTCTTTTGGACGGCTATGCTTTATTTTCTCAGAAAGAATTAAAGAGGCGATGCAAAGGATTTATCAAAATAATTTCATTTTATACAAAATGTAAGTTCAAAGCAATATATTGAAAATGAAGTTACTTAATATAGTATATCAACGTTGTTTAATATATCAGTGTTGTCAGCTTAAAGCAAAATCTTTTAAGGGAAGATTTTTATTATTGAAACTTGAACCGGTTCCAAGATGTCAAAATTTAACATATGACACGTGCATCACACCGTATTATTCATCACATTAATCATGATTTATTATTGTCAAACATAGTCACATTTTGGCACACGTGACAAGGTCGTGAGGTGGTTTTAGGAGTATACCTTTAATCCAGGAAACACTTTGAAATTCTATGTTATTTAGTTATATCGCGACACCAGATCACATTGAAAAAGACAACACAATAATACTTGCACGTTGAAATTGGTAGTAAATTAGATTTGGGGTTAGGGTCCTGACATATAGGCCTCCTCGTATAGATAATTGTTTGTTTGATTGATTGATTGACTGATTGATTGAGTGAGTGAGTGATTGAGTGATTGAGTGATTGAGTGATTGATTGATTGATTGATTGATTGATTGAGTGATTGATTGATTGATTGATTGATTGATTGATTGGTTGTTTGATTGATTGATTAATCCATTGATTGATTGATTGATTGATTGATTGATTGATTGATTGATTGATAAAATCACTAAAAAATAATTTGACCCAAGAACCAAATGAGGTGAATCTTAAACCAATGTATACACTTAATAGCGAATACAGTGTTGGTCGATTAAACAGTTTTGTCAATATTTCATAAAGTATTCTGTTGTCACCCTAGACATCAGAAAAGAGCATCAAACCAACTGAAAATTGTTTGTGACAAACGTGTGATGTTTGAATTATCGGAGGACATAATATAGCGGTGTACATTACCAAAAAAAGTGTTTCAGAGCGAGCAATTTTCAGGGCAATGACAGATCGCAAAGTCCATCTAAAAACATGTTTGCAAAGAATTTTATTTTTGTACCATGTATCAACACTATACTTGGGCTTTAATGAAAGACACTGATAAAAATTAATCCCACAGAAAGCTACACCTCAAATCTGACCGTCACAGCAGTTTCTTGTAATAATTGTACAGAGGAAAAGAGGAAATATTTGACCGTGAAATTTTCACAACAGAAACTTTAAAACTAATTCTCACCGCCGTGGTGGCCTAGTGGTTAGAGCGTCCGCCTCATGTCCGGAAGGTCGTGGGTTCGAGCCCCGGCCGGGTCATACCACAGACTTTTTAATAATGGCACCTTCTGCTTTCTGGCCAGGCGCTCGGATTTCTAGAACAGAGAAGGGTAATAATGACATTTATGTTATGCAGGGCCCGCTGGTAGAGCAGTCTAGTGACTGAAGTGGCTACCCTGGGTAAATAAGACGTTATTATTATTATTATTATTGTTATTATTATCATCATCATCATCATTATTATAATTATATAATATGGACTGGCCTTGAGGGGGATACGACATATATTACCTGAACTATAGAATCATATCGCCCGAGTCGAAGACGAGGGCGATATGGATTTTAGTGAGGGTAATATATGTCGTATCTCCCGAAAGTAAGAGCCAGTCCATATTATTATTATTAGCCACATCAGACATCTAGAGCAAATCGCATCTACCCGCAAAATATTCATTTTGTTCGAAAAAAAAAGTATTATTCATTTTGCCCGCCGAGCACAGTTGGCTTGCCATAATTCTGACCTTTTGTTGTCCGTGTTATTGACGCGCATGCAGCGCACGCTGGCAACGTTTGCGATTCGCACATAGCCCCGCCCGCGCCCCGAGATCTGACTACCGTAGTTAATTTCAAGCGTTAAGTTGAAGACTTAACTTGAAGGCACAGAAGCAGACAATATTATGGTCCAAGTTTTAAATGACAGTGAATTATCGTAAAGGGGCAAATTGAATCAGCGGGCAGCGTTAAATGTGGTAAAGTATTTACTACTTAGTATTCAGTGCTAACGTAATGCATAACTAACGTTAAGTTTAACGTTAGTGACTGAGTGATGGTTCCGACTTCTGCATGTAACGTTAGAATAGATCTAACTAGTCTAACAGGCCAGGCTAGCGTAACAACGCTTATTAGCTTTAAATCTAACGTTAGTTAAAACTAACTAACGTTACTATTACTAGCGCTATTTTGAGTTGACCAACATCTCTTGAATCTAAAAACGTTAACGGGTAGCCAGGCATCCAGCCCCGATGAGAGAGTTCTGTACGGGTAACCATTGTTAGTTTGTTGTTACTAACGTTGATCTGTGTCACTGTTCGGGGCCAGGTGTATTAAAACCTTGTATTGAAATGTTTGGTAACAAACAAAAAATCGATAACATATTTATTGATCTTACCTTAAAAACATGATCTGACTGTCTTGGTCTGTTAGACACGATGACTAACTTTAACTGTGCTCCACCTCAGCCTCGGGCACAGTAACGTTAGGGTACGTTAACGTTACTAACTCTTTAAAATAAATCATTTGCCGAGGCTGTGTCAACGATGCGATAATGTACAGAACAGTTCAATAACGTAAGAGAGCTAAAACTGCAAAATTTTAACGCCGAAACTGGTTTCTAACTTGCGTTAACCTGTAATTACAGTCTACCGCACCGCACAAATCGGCGATCATCAGGGTATTTTACGTGCAAACCTATGGGAAATTACACTACATTGCGTGTCGCGGTGATCGCGGTGGTGCGAACTCAGCAGTGATTGCCAAGTTCCCGGATGTAAATTGTTTTCAATATTCCCCTCTGTTTTAACGTGTAATTCCCATAGACGCCTGTCAAAGAGGGGAATATGAGAAATATCCCCCTCTTCGCCGTGTTGCCACTAAAGTGTAGGGGAACATTATTTTGTAAAACCACAGCTCAGATGTCTGATATGGATAATAATTATTATTATTATTGTTATTATTATTATGATTATGATTATGATTATGATTATTATTATTATTATTATTATTATTATTATTATTATTATTATTATTATTATTAGATTATTATTATTATTATTATTATTATTATTATTATTATTATTATTTAAATTTAAAAAAAAATTATTATTATTATTATTATTATTATTATTATTATTATTATTATCGTCATACGGTATCACTTAAATTGAGGACTATGTCCAATCATTCCATTTCCATTTAAGGTGCAATGAAGTATACACACTTGGATCCTTCACAAATAAGGGTAAATGCGGACATGGCATCTTGCATATCAAGGCATAACAAAGCAACATACAGGATTGTAGGAAGATGGTTAAGGCAGTGTAACACCATAGCGATGATGTGCAAAGGTAAGATCGCTTCAACGCATAAAGCTGTGTAAATAAAAACTGCACCGCATTGTAAGAAAATCTAACCACCCTAAACATCTCCTCACCATCATTTCTTGCAAAAAAAGCCCAACAATCTATTAATCAAATGCCAATATGTTATTCGTCAGACTTATTACGTTATGCTGAAACAGACTCGGACTTGGGACGAGTTGTAAGTACGAGCACAGTGTATGTATATACAATACTCTGTTGCACTTTTCATGATCTCAAGGCAGTGACGTAATTGGGAGGATGAAAAATGCTTCAAGATCTAAATGAGTTGGAAGATATACCAAAGTATGACTACTGAAGTGTATATTTAGGATGAAAGGATTTTGTCTGGTATTGGTTTACTTGAAGAGAAACAAGCATTAAATCACCAGTATTGAATTAATATCAAATCCTGATAGAAATTGATCCCATAAAAGGTTCCACAACCAATTTCACTGTCACAGCATTTCTTGATAATGATTTTACAACAAAGACGAAGTTAATGATTACGAAGTTTTCACAGTAGAAACTTTTATTACTATACTTGATTCTTGGAGCGTTGTGTGGTAAAGTGAAGACTACTAGGACTTCCAATCTTGCAATTTCCCACACGTCAGCCGATCTACAGACCGATCGAACTTTCGGTGACAATCCCGGTTTCTATACTACTTGACGTCTGATGTATTGATATCTTCGTGCTCCGTTCTTGGTGCTTTCTGATATTTCGTCGGAAATTGAGAGGGCACACGAAACGTCGTAACAGTATTTGGAATGTAAAAAAAAAAAAAAATCAGGATGTCGTGTTTTTTGTTTGTCATGTTTGATCTTGAGGATCCAATTGATTTCTTTTCATTTATTTTTATCTTTATTATTTGTAAAGAACAAAATTGACAACAAACATCTTGGAAATGTTTTTACGATATGTTATTATTTGCCACAAAATACTGTAGATGCCAGCAGACATCGCCAAGAAAACAGCAATGTATATTTATAGGCAGGGTTATAGGTACGGCGGTCGGCGCCGGTCGGTAGTAGCCGGCACAAACCGAAGCCGACCGGCACTGAGCTGAATTTATTAGTCCTCCGACCGGCACAGAAAAGCTTTAAAATGACTATAAAATGTTATAAATCTCTACATAAATGGGTTTTTTTTTAGCATTAAACATCATTACATTTCAGCGAAGATGTATTTTGTAAAATAAATGCTTCCAAATGCTTTTTTTCTATGTGGAAACCCAGGAGCGCTACGCTCGCTTTGCTCGCTCCGCTTGCGTAACTCCTTCCTACAGCCGGCACAAAAATCTTTCTAGCTATAACCCTGTTTATAGGCCATGAATTGAATTAACTGTCGTGAAATTTAGTTTTTCTAATGACTTGGGGTAAAAATTTGACAATTTTTAAAGTTCTGGCACTAAAAATTACAAATTGAAATTAATACAGTAAACTTGATTCCAAAGTATTCAGTGGATATACAGTATAAAATGTGAAAACTTTAGCATTGTAGTAATTCCCTTTTTATACTCAATTTTATTTCAATCTTAACATTCTTGTCGTGAAACATTCTATTTTTTCTTGTCCTTAAACGGCAGAGGTGATTTGAACCAAAGATCAAACCTAGATGGCGTCCGTTATCGTTCGGCGTCCGTTCGGCGTCCGTCACAAACCTCCGTATGACAAATGATGTTGCTACCGTTACTCCAATTACAAATTACTTTGTAGGGTTAGTTTATCTCATTAACGTTAGCAATCCTTAACCTGGTTGTAACCAAAGTTGGCACAAGGTTTAACTTGCCTGGGCAACCTTGGTTGTTTAATTCTGCTGTGGAAAGTCACTTATGAGTTTATAATTTGTTTTGAGGTCATGTATGTTAAAATAATTATAGGCTGTAAAATTAATTAATGACAAATAGCCTAGCTGTGTAACCGTTTCTCCAAATACATCCAAATTTGGGTCATACTCATTAAGAAATTAGGTTCAAATTGGGGTGCATGAACGTCACAATATGAGCACCTTAGTAACTTTGCAGCCTGTAGGGTACATTTCAACACTTTGCGCCGACTGTGGGTTCAAAATTGAAGCTCTAAGGATACAATGCCTCAGATGTGTACCCTATGTTTGTCAAAAATTAACCTTTCAGGGTACTGCTATTAGGACATTTCGTGCAGCAAAATTGCACCCTAATTTCTTAGGGTGTAGATGGTAAGGGGTGAGACACCTTCATAAAAATGAATGATTCGTCGCAAGTGAAAAAAAATCTGGTAATGACTTTTAGAGTTACAAGTAAATCCTCCGGGGTACAACTTTAAAGGGAGAAGGCGCCAGCAACTAACAGGCATAAGTTAAAGACGCTATATAACACTGTGGAAGACCCGTTTAAAAAATTGTTGAACTTTACTATCTGACATATCTGACAGTGTTTGAATGGACAAATAAACACCCTAGAACACAAAAGTTTGGACAGTTATGCTGTCACTAGTACAATATGTGCAGATACAAATTGGCACATTAATTTCCTATCAGGCGATAGGAAATTCTGCAACACAGCAATCTATGGGGGAAAGCTGGAATGTCTCAATGATTTTTACTTTTTTAAAGCACTTAATGATCGTTTTAAACTACAATTTTTTCAGGGCTTCATTTTTAGACCATGTCAGAGACACTGGTAGCATGGGGAATCATGCAGCTCAGATTTTTTAAATTGAAAACATTGTTACACAATGCCTTGAAGAAAATATTTGAGTTCTTGCCAACCAATCAGATTGCACGTGCACTGCCGGGAGCTAACCATGCGTGACAAATACATACCACGCGACGTGTGTTAGCCGCGACGTGGTAATGTATGCACTGTTTGAACTGATAAGCTGCTCCCCCTATAGCTGTTTCTGCAAGTTTTGTCTTAGGGTAAAACTTACAAAGACGTAAAATAAACACAAATTAACTAATTTATAGGGCCTTGCTGAGGGTGAGTATCACACAGTACCCCTTATTTAGGTTGTTTTCGTCACCATGTACCATAATTCTCACAATACTCACAATGTCATTTTTTCTTAACTTATGCCTGTTAGTTGCTGGCGCCTTCTCCATTTAAGTGTGATTGAATGTTGGTTTCTCCAGACCAGCAACGAGAAATGCCTTCAGACAGTTGGGAGAATAGTGGGCCGACCTCCATTATTGTCTATCGTTCAATCAGCAATCTATAAAGTCACAGGCTAACATTGACCACAGTTAAAAAAAAATAAGAGCTACATAATCGTCCATGCTCTTAGTCTTTGATAAGGTCTAGAAATAAAGCCCTGAAAAAAAAATGGTATTTCAAAATGATCATTAAGTGCTTTAAAAAGTAAATATCATTGAGAGACTATTCCAGTTTTCCCCCATAGACTGCTTTGTTGCAGAATTTTCATCGACCGAGAATAATTCATGTGCCAATTTTTATCTGTACATATTTTACAAGTGACAGCATAACTGTCTGAATTTTTGTGTTCTAGGGTGTTTATTTGTCCATTCAAACACTGTCAGATTGCCAGATATCAAAGTTTGACAATTTTTAAACGGGTCTTCCACAATTTTATGTAGTGTCTTTCAGCAGGATAACTGGGCTTACATCACGTTACTTTGAATAGAAGCAGACAACGCAGGGAAGCGCTTCAGTTAAAGTTTGAGAAAATTGGACAGATAAAGATAGAGATATGAAGTTTTGAAAATTCCAATGACACTGTGACATTATCTGTGAGCAAACTTCAGCTTGTTTTGTACACACAATAGAGATGAGTTTTCTTTGTCCTAGAAAGTCATATGCCTGGATATACTTGCTTCACGTGAGAAATCATGTAAAATGTATTTGTCTGAACATAAGTGGAGTAAAATAATGTAAAAAAAATGTTTCACCACGGGAAAATAAACATTATTTGTCACCCGTCACCACGATACCCTGATAAAGTCGCACAACCCAAAGTAAGGAAAGTAAGTACGAAAGTGAAGTGTCTTCAGAAAATCAAAAGTTGTATAACATGTTGCGAACGTCTTAATATATATGTTTTCACAAAAGTAGTTTTCTTTCTATGTTTATGTTTCATAAGATGTGCGACTTTATCAGGGTATCGTGGTGACAGATCAAGGTATAGTAACTTTTTGTGTACAAAATGAATAGATGGTAGCTCATATTGAAGGCAGCGTTGTCAATTTTTATTTACAATGATCGTAAGAATTTCCAAAATTAATCAATTTATTCATATTTTTTTCCAATTTTCTCAAACGTTTACTGATGTGTTTCCCAGATTTTATATTCAAAGTAACTTAATTGAGCTGGAATTCCATTTTCAAGATATCTAACAGAAAAAAAAACTATTTTTGCATTGTTCTCATGTATTGTGTTTTACGTAGGCCTTGACTGTACACTTGAAACGTGTTTGCCATGTATATAGCCAGGAGTTGGTTCAAATTTGTCCCGGATTTTTCGTAAACCTAAAATATGATCCAAAATTGTCGTACTTATTTATTATTTTATTCTTAATGTAAATTGAACTTAGAGCACATTTTAAATTGAATGCCACAATATCTGTCATTTGCTTTAAAAAAATAATTTTAGTAGTTGATCTATTATTCTTTATAAATTTGAACAATCCATATTTGTAGTGAAAAGAATGAGACTATCTTGCTCAGGAGCTGGGTGAGAACTATAACATTACTTTTCATGTAACATTATGAGTATGGTTTTTCACGACGTTGAAGTCAGAAGACAATCTTGCAATCGTTTACTGCTAAATTTCTCAAGTTGTCAAATGATGTAATGTCCGTGAGCTAGCACTAATTCTTATTACGTAATATAAAGGTAATAAAATTGTTGTCACTCCAATGTCTTAATTGATGGCTATAACTTAATGATGGGCGTCAATGTCAACACGTATTAAGAATGTGCTAATGAGATCATAATTTTGATTTAATTTCTTTGATATCAATTTCTTGTTTAAAAAAATCAGAGAAGTTGGGCCGATTTTGCCTGTTTCCCTCTGTGCCAGGCTCTCGCTCTGCGGCAACACTTCCCGCGCATGCGTATACGGAGCTCAGCAGGGATTTGATTATCATATTCAGTTCATATTCCGGATTTAGCACAACTTGGTACTCAAGCCGTGGCACACTTAGTCTCATTTCCTGCCAGCCCGGTCGAGTCATCCGCCCATAGCCTGACACCGTCAGCCCCCCACGCTACTTTTATTTTGAACGGCCAGCTTTCACGTATATATTACAACGTTCCTGGGGCTCACAACATACAAGCGCGTATGCTGCACACTGCTGACTATAGATAGGCAAAGGGGGTAATGCCTTTTAGTTGTGTGGGAAAATTCTAGCCGTTTGCCTTGAAAAACATTTGAGGGAACTCACCGCCATGTTTTGCCTTCGCGCGTTCTTGTGCTTGCTCGCCTGGTCTGCGTGCCTGGACTTAGTCCTGGGACAGCAGGGCCATCAAGGCCAGGGCCAGGACCAGACCAATGTGTTCACCATGAGACCCATCTCCACCATCTACCTTCCCCACGACTACACCGGGGCTGGAGGAAAAGCATGGGGGCTGAACAGGGACGCTGCCGTCAAAACGGCGTACGATATGGAAACCAAATTAGCATACAGTGCAGGTAAGTGAAAATCATATTATTTTCTTAACGCAGTTCACACTAAGATATGTTTATTGTGTTGCATGACTCGAAGTTTGGAATAACTGAATAATGACTGTAATAATACATTCGAAAGTGCACGACCTACAATGCTCATCATTGTCACCATATCGGCATCATCATTACCATGCTCGTCACCACCACTATCATCATCTTCTTCTACAACTACATTCTCATCAAAATTAGTATTTCCAGCGTCAGCAACCTAATTGTTGTAATAAATGTCATCACCCCAACATTATCATCACATTCATCGTCATCATTATCATCATCATCACCACCATCAACAAAGACACGATTATCGTCACCATCACAATTAGAAGCTCAATGTCACCGTACTAGCTATGATGGTTATCTTTAGCAATGTTATCGGAATTTGTATTTCTATCTTGATCATCCTGATCATTTCCATATTCTTCTTTTAAATTGTCATCTGCATCACCATCATGAGTATCATCTCCGTCTTCTTAATCATCATCGCCAATATCATCTTTAGCAATCATTTACCACTTTATAGGAACATGACCTTAACCAGTAACCGGACTGTGACTGTAGATATATTGTAACAATGCTCTTCAAATCTTTCTGAAGTCGTCGGATATCTTCTTGAAACTTTCCATTAAATGTTTGCACCTCTCTTCACCCAGTCATTTATTACCTTTAAAAGGGTTAGGTGGTCGAAGTCATGTAAATTTTGTGAATGATGTCATAAAAAGATCTTCAATAGATATGTTTGCCACGTTTATGAGTAAAATAAACCTCGTGTCATATTATCATATTCAGACTCTCTAAGGCGAGTTGAAAAGGGACCCCATCATGCCTAAATGCCTAACAAATATTCGGTATCACTCAGTTGAGAAGAGAATACTTTGAACAGTGTATCCCGTTTTTTGATATACTACATATCAGATGATATTACCCAGCAGAGTTGAGAAAAAAAACTAAAGTTCACATTAAATTATGTTATCAAGATATTTTAAAACAAGCACTCTGCATGTTTGTACATAGAACAATTGTTGGGTGGGTATAGGGGTAAAATGGTAAATATTCATAAAATCTTATTCAAGAAACCTGAAAGGAACTAAAAAAAAAACTGTGCTACGTAAAATATATTTACTTAGGAGCCAAATTAGTGGACAAAATTTGACAGATTTTTTGATATGACATAATGTGATATTGTCGCCAAACAATGGGAACCTCTTGTTAAGGGAAACACGCATCTTGTTTTGCAAATAAAGTTGTACTTTTATGTTAACGAAGTATAGTAGGTCACTTCCCCCTCATGCTAGTATAGCTATTTCTGTAACCATTCTGTGGCCACCTGTTACTCTTTGCTGATGTTTCTATATTCGTCATAACATACTTTGAACTGTATTCATCGTGTCTCCTTATCGTAAGCAACTATACAGTTCCATCACTGCGGGATAATTATGATGTTTGGCTTGTTTTCATATTTATATCTACACAAAAATGCGTTATCTATTTTTCTGGGAGTGAAGCAATCAAACTTGTCATTCGGCCAGAAATTAACTTTTTACTCAACCGTGCAACTGTAAATGATACATTTAATATGATATAAAATAGGTTATACATTTACAGATATTGATATATTGTTTATCCGTAGATTCACAGTGGATAACTAAGGACGTAGAATTCCTTTACAAGGACTCCCCGATTCGAGTCCCCTCAAGGCGTTCTTGTTCCTGAGTAGCACAGCTCTCCATCCAGAAGTACACTATCTAAAAGCAAGAGAAATCTCATTCTTATCAAATCAGCTGAAAATGCTTTTGTGGCAGCGGGTGTGACAGCAAAACATATCCACCTGAAAAAAAAAAATGCTTGGTCCTTGCATCGCACCTATTGATTTATTCTGTGTAGGTGGTTTGTGCTAAAGGAATAAGTGGTAGAATTTGTTTCAACATCGAGCTAGGAAAATTCATCGCATAGAAAGCTAATTAACAAATTTCACCGTCACCGCATTTTCTTAAAATAACTGGACAAAAAGAGGAAATGTATGATTATGAAATTTTTGAAGAGGAAACTTTAAAGATTGTGTCAGGGATGTGCAAGTCCATTACTTCCCTTCATTATCAATACCAAACGGTAGTTTAGTACTTACAAATGGTGTGTTGCAAGTTTGAGATCCATACGTCATGAATTTGTTGTTTTATGAGAAAAACTAATAACGACATGTTACCAGAATGTTGTTCTTTCCGTGAGTTTCAATTTTGCTCAAACTGCGAATCGCGGTTATTGTGTAACGTCACAAGACCAGCGGACCGCACTGATTGGCTAAACGGCTAACCTCCGCTCGACCTTTGGCTGACGGCTGATCGGACGATTTTGGAACGGCACGTGCACGTTTGACGTCGCGGATTTTTTGAAAATGCTTCTGAGTAATTTGAAGAAGGATGAAGTTTAACCGTCCAGATTGTCGTCAAAACTCAATATTTTACCCCAAGTCTCTATGAGAGGTGTTTATTTATATTAATCTTCACATTGGATATGATTTCAGCTGATTTCATTCATTTAGATGTTTTTTTTGACGTGCAAATCAATGACACAATCTTTAAACACTATACTTGATTCTGGGAGTATTGTGTCTTACATTGAGGTCTACTTCCAATATTGTCATTCCACGTCACTTCATCGTATATATTCTGATAAATATAGAAGTCGATTAAGGGTAGTTCTTTCTTTCAATTAAGAGGCAGTCTTTCATTTCCTCAATGTCAAACTTAGACTATAGACAGGTGTGTAGCATTGTTAACATCTGTGGTAATACAATTACGTAGCATTAATGAGTTACATTGACGCAAAGACACACCTATGCCAATTTTAATCAAGAGATTATGCACAGCATAAACGAGAGATTATTTCTTTAGTCATAAGACCTCATGTTAAAAGCAACTTCCCAAGCACTATTTTAGAGATTCATATTTTATTTCATCATTATGTTTTCCTTATTCATTTCTTTATTTCTTCATCATGTTTATCATTTATTCTTTTTCCTATTTATGATTTTTTAAACATATGTGTCTACATCTATTTTCATTATTTATTCTTTTCCGATATTCATTTTTTCTTTAAATCTTTATTGATCAACATAAATCTAAACGTGAATCATGCAAGTAAGAGACTACTAATATGATAGGCAATGAAGATATATGTATAACCTACAACCAGTCTATCTTAGATAAATGTTAGTTACGTTGAGAGTGAACATACTGAAAAGCCTTTAAAAGAAATATTGTATTCTGACGATCTTGCAAGTTCACTTTCGAAAGATACCCCAAAAAATGAGAACTGCGGAAAACGCCATGACATCAAATTAAAAACTCTGAAAATTTATCATTTGACCTTGGATATATGAATCCTAAACCCCAAAACAGTCTTTCATACAGAGACTCACCATAATTATACCACTAAGTAAATATCAAAAGTTTTGTTTTCTAATCATATTATATAAATAGCGATCACCCCTTGGTCTTCAAACTGTCTAACATGTCTAATAGAATGACATGGACTTTATCTTAATTATAATTCCTTGCCGTCTAAACCATACTCATCTATACTCATCCATACTCATCCTGTCAATGTCAACACACGGTGACAGAACGTGTGCTGCATCCTATGACGATGACTTGCTTGTTACTCGGGTTATCACCTTAGAGGTGACAAGACGAAACATTGAGGCGCCCCTGGCGACGGACAGGGAAGTCTCAGAAATCGAAGGCTGGTCTTGAGTGGTTAAAAAAATAGGGGTTGGTAGCCGACTGTGATGTTGGAAGACCACGTAGTCTATATACTATTCCGACTAAGTTCTCTTTTCTTTTCCCATTTTTCTGGCCGACTCTCGTGGCGATGAATACAGTTCGTCAAAGAAAATGTACCTGTCGCTTTCATACAAGTAAACGGCGATCAACAGGAATTAACATTACAGGCATTAATTTTGCAAAAAGGGCAGATTGAAATCAATGTTGTGAGACAGAACAATTATTTCTCAATAATAAACCGAATATTTCTGAAGCAAACGTGTTGAATAGCACTTTCGTGAGAAATTATCTGTAAATACCAGTCATCGCCGTGATTTCAACATCTTTACCAGAAATTAAAGGTAGTATTTATGAGTGGTTCATTTTACTTACTGACTGTCTTTAGCCGAGTCCTTGCGGTTCCTCGTGATATGTTGGACCAGTACTTCCTTTCCCGCATAGCTCTCCCTAGCTCGTAAGCTTTCAGTTCAGTATCTTCTTTTAATGAAACTGTATAGGTTTTCACTGGCCTTCCCCTGCGACTCTGTCCATGTATACGAGTCCACAACATGACTTGGGAGACAAGTTCATCTGTTCTCCTGGAGCAAGTGGCCAGCTAGCTTCATATAGTTCCCAGAAAATCCACTGCATGTACTTCATTCATCTCGACAGCACTTAAGATGCAATCAAGCCCTTTCAGAAATTCATTAAACTAATCAAATCCAGTCCTTCTTGGTAGCTTTCAATTAAATGTAACATTTTGTTAAATCTTGGGTTAGGTTGAATTAACTCAACGTTCTAGAGTAATTAGACGTGTGAAGCTTCTACATGTATTACTTTCTAGCATGATAGTACCATTCACAAATAGAGCTAACAACGAGGAGGACAAAGGTTGACCATTTTCCTGATAGTGTGGCTGTTATATTCGTTGATGTAAGTCCCGAAGGTAGAAAGAATTGTTCGTTCGTCTATGGTGAGTGATCTCATTTCAGAGAGGGTCATCGATCTAAATATGACTGGACCACCAGTCTAACTTGGAGATAGGTAATATTGGTCTAAAGGAGAATGGATCATTGTGCTATCTGTTGGTTGTCTTATGGCTTCCTGTAATCGCCATCTGTATCATACTAGACCATTGGTTTAGTTGAAAAGTAGATTATTGGCCTAATAAGGGACCTGATCACTGGTCCTGCAGTCTAGGGGTTGCTATAATTTGTCTCGAGATTGTTTGATAATTGCTCTACCGAAAAGGAAGACTTTTATGTGTCTCCGTGGAATACACTAAAATCTCTAACCTACATATCAATGGAATACTACAGAGCATTTCTGGTATGTCAGATCGCATCAAAGGAAATGTCATATTATATTCTAATGGGACCTCAGATAATACCTTGATGTTGCAGTGGCTTCCGGATCTGTCAAGCATTCCCTCTTTGTCACGCCCATCCAACCTTACAAATGCACTATCACCATTAAATGCCAACCAAAAATCTTACCTTATTGAATCTAGATACTGAAGAAAGGCACCATGTAACAACCTGCGTCCGGACTACTGCTTTCTGAGTGGTGTGTGTGTGTGTGTGTGTGTGTGTGTGTGTGTGTGTGTGTGTGTGTGTGTGTGTGTGTGTGTGTGTGTGTGTTATCTACACCCATTACCTCGTGAACACTCCAGTATTACATCTCTTTTATATGTTTAATTTAGGGAATATATATCATTTTTAAAGTTACCTGTATTTTGACTTATCTGTGTTTCTCTTTCAACCGATAATGTAACTTCATTCATCCGATTGTCACCTCTGATTGTCGTTGCATGTCAACTGCGAAATAACAGTTAAAAAATCGTTGGTTGTGAATATGCACGTAACTAAACTGTACGACTCATCCTTTCTGCTTGGGCCCCTTTTCTGTAGAATTTGATATGACTCTTTCTCTCTCTATCTTTCCTCGACATTACTCAGCATAATTAATCATTTTGTTCCCTATGGGCCTTTCTTTCAGAAGTACCCCTTTCCTTTCTTCGCAAGTTTTGAAACGCACTCCAGGCCATTGTGTTAACTATTCTCTTTCTCAGATGCAGGTTATAATTTCAGAAGGTAGAAGTAGAGCGAGTAGTTGAAAGCCTATCAATATCCATCCAAAAAATAATCGATTAATCGATTCTCTAACATTATTTTCAAAGGCAATCTCACAAGTTTCATTCGTTAATCACAATATCCACTCTTTTTAATAAGTTTATCTGCCTGTTTGTTTTAGATTACTTAATCAATGTAATGTGTTCAAGTCCTTTTTCTTATTTTCCCATTTTCCCATTGTGTAATTTAATTCAGGTAGTCTATTGTTTGTTTTTTGTATTATGTTTGTGTTAATTGTTTGATTGTCACGGCCTTGCTGAAAAGTAGCCTCCGAGCTGGTGCAGGTCTTTTACCTCGTTTGAATAAATAAAATTCAAATTCAAATCCCATTTTCGAAATTCTTTTCTTTGCTTTAATCCGCTATCATAATTGTCTTACAAGAATTTGAATTATAAGATTTCATTTTCACTCGTATATTTGTTTAAATATATTTTAGTTTACTTTCATTTTCACTGTAGACCAAAATTTGAAACTTATTGACTTCCAATAAAATACTGAATTGTTGTGAAAGAAATCTCCATTACAAAATGTGTAACTTACGAACATAAAAATTTAAGGTTTAAGTTCGTAGGCAAAAGTAAGTCGTATATACCTTCAGATTATCAACCATCATTGTTGTTTAGTGGGGTGCTCGCCGTAGATTCGCACAACTGCCTAGAGCTCTGTCTCCAACCTAGATAAATCCTTGGAACTGCCCTGGCAATAAATCATAATTTTGGCAGCTCCGTCAATGCTACCTGAATTGATGACTTCCTTGCCAAGTGAAACAATAGAAAACAACCACTATTCTTTCCAACATGGTCCACCTATCATTCCTAAATGGGACATCTGAACAAGCAACCCCCGTCGCTAAATGTAGAAACACTCATTTTAAAAGCCATAACAGGTTTGCCAGGTTTTTCGATTCTCAAAACGCCACATTACATGCCAAATTCAGTTTTAAAAAACGCCAAATTTGCATTTGATGCATTTAATGGGCAGCATAGCCTAGACGTGGTGAGAAATTACGTTGTAATCAATTTATTATACCTTTGAAACCTCTGCCGCAGGCGGAAATTTGATTGTCGCGGTTTACGCACAGCCAGATTTTGCACTTGAAGTATGTACATGCGCACCGCTACTTTTGGATCCCTGTGGCACGTATTTTACTGAAAAATCCCCGGAAAATCGGGTTTTATAATGACCTTTTTTTACGTATGTCTTGAAAAAAAATGCCAAAAACGCCAAAACGCCATTTGGTGTGCACTTTGAATTCTTCAATGCCAAACGATATCAGAAAAACGCCAAAACAGGCAACCCTGGGCCATATTTATAATATGAAACTCTTGTGCCATTAATGGACCACCGTGCCAGAATAATCATTATTTTGTGCTTTTCTGGGAATGACGAACGCAGTTGTTCATGTAAACCGGAACCTCTGCAAGAAACAGCATCTAACACAGGGGTGTGGGATTTGAACCCAAAGTCATCCTACTCTTTAAAACGAATCTGGGAATTTTACTTATCAAACTTGTTAATAATAATAATAATAATAGATAATAATAAATAATATATAATAATAATAATAATAATAATAAAATAATAATAATATAATAAAATAAATATAATAATAATAAATTAAAATAATAATAATAATAATATAGTAATAATAATTATAATAAAATAATGACTAATATCAAAGGTTTCTTATATAGTGCGCCTATCAAACACAGTATCAATAACGCCTTGCGAGCATTATTGATTAACCGTCGCGCGTCGAACTGGGATACAATTAATTCAATCCAGTACTTATTGTGCTCACTCTCCACTCCCTGGAGAGCATTCCAGCCAGTCGCCATTTTACAGGCGAGCACATGCTAATCATTCAACATAATCATTCCCATCCTACCGGGTGCCCATTTATACACCTGGGTAGGGGGCAGCGCTGTGGATAAAAATGCCTTGCTAAAGGGCATTCGTACCGGGCACTGGCTGGGTCTGAACCCACTAACAGTAACAATTATGTAGACACCCAGCAGATGGCAAAAAGCAACCCTCTTTATTTCTTCAGTCTTGGATGTTTTCAACCACGAAAGTGTAAGTTTGGAATTTGACAGGTGTTTTGGTGGAACGCATTTTATTTTGCTATCGTTACAGACATGAAACTGAATCATTCATCATAGTGTCACTCATAGAACGTATTAAATTGATTTGAAACATATATGATTCAATGATCCAGGGAAATTTTCCAGAAGGTTTTTATCGACATAAATGAAATGCCCCCTCCGCCTCTTGCTGTCTAGGAAGGAAGCGTGTGACTAGGGCCAGTACTTCTAATTCTAATACTGTCTTAATTTCTGCTGCCAAAAGTCATCAGACAGATAGAATCTTCATCCATAAAACTTCTATTTAGGTCAGTCTCCCAGACAATGGGCCGTATGCATAAAAAATAGTAATTGCTTTTTCTAGCCTTTTGTTTGAATCCATATGCATAATAATTAGAAATTGCTTGCAAGCACAGATTCTTGCTTGCCTACAAAAACATTTTGAAACAAAGGTTCTTGACAACGCTGATAGTTTTGCCCGAGGGGTTTGCAGGTATGTTCGGTATGACAAAAAACAAGAATATGCAAATTGATTTCCCAACCCATCATAACACTCCACTTCCAAAATAAAAATCAGTAGAATCGTTCTCGATGGTCACGAAATAAAAGAAACATGCCCATGAAATTTTGTATACATAGTGAAGTGATCTTTCGTAACATCCCATGACAGGAAATGGCTTCTCCTCTCTTCTCCCCAAACACGCGTAATATTTTTACATTATACGAAACCCGCCTTTGTGCTCACATGAAAGTAATAGACCGTATACATAAATACACTTGCTAACATCCTACAAGCCAAAGATGGATTTCAAGCAATTGCTTTTTTTTTCGTATGCATAACATTTTGCTTGGGTTCAAACCGTTTTCTTGCCATTCGTGAGCAATTCCTACAAGGTCTCCACAACCATACAATAGCAACGTGACGGCGGTGCGAACAACAACAAAGGCCAGATCCGCACGAGTCGAATACGTATGGGAAGAAGCCTCCCATCTTCACAACTCGCGGTCAACGTACATTTTGAAAGACGCAACGTACCTCCAGGATTGAGTTAAATCTTTAACCCCCTTCCTGAAATATTTTCCCCCAATTTTTTCTTGATATACCAGAAACAGCATTTCTTGATTTATCCTCCTTTTGTGCAGCTTTGGTTTGGTCTAAATACGAGCATGGACATGTTTTAAACTCGAATGTCATAATTAAGCAAAATCGCTCAAGCTGGTATTGAGGAGCTTGAAAAATCCCGAGCAAATTTTTGTCAGAACAAGGAAAAGATTCTTTTTATGCATACGTTTCTAAGCAATTTCTTTCACCTGTTGCATGAGCTTGATTTTGCTTGACAACCAATTGCTGGTGCTTGAAGCAATTCCTTACAAGCAATTCCTACATTTTATGCATACGGCACAATCTTGTTGGAACACTTTCTTGTACGGGGCTCAAGTCTTTCAAGAGCCTTGTACACGTACAGGTTGCCTTTGGAAAATGACAGCTCATATATAAATCGAGCGTCTTATTTCCAACATTGATAATTTTGTTGAGCTGCTATGAACTGTTTGATTTGCCTTCTGGATCATCGGCTGTGAATAGGGACTAGTCGATTTTTGGACTTAGATTTAAATCTTAACGATTTATATTTAATCCACAAATGCTTTAATGTCAAATCTTTCAGATTTAACTTTTAATCTAAAAACCGACCGGTCACTATTCATAGTTGATCAGGATTTATTTTAAATCCTTGTGATTGAGAGTGAATTTACATCTTTTATACAAAATGTTAGTAATTTTAATGATTTGTTGTTGTTGTTTTTTTATTTTTCTTCAAGTGTCCAGAAGCACCAACAGACGACAGTTCCACAGACATGATTTAGTGTTTAAATTTGTCATTTCTATTCAAACGAACTCTCAGTTATAGTTTATAAAACTAAGAATATTGAATCGTTTGACATTGGCCATATAATGTATAATCACAATCAATAACCAAAATCAAAACATGTGTCTGATCGCTCGAAAGGGAATCGCATCTTATGTCGTGACTCCGAAACATAATCTGAACCACCCACTTTTTGAAGAACTCGCATGATTCAGAGATTCAAATTTAGAGACGTCTTCGGCTTGCTAATCCAAAAGGATTTCGGAGACGTACTCATGATGGGACTATGACTTAGAACCCCGTGTCTGAATCACCACAACGCCTGACAGTTTCAATTAGACAACGACAAATCATATCTTAAAACACCTGTAGTATAGGCAGGCGTTTGACACGAGGAAGACTCGGTAGTAAAGTTGTCTTTACATCCAACATTCAGTGCGCTTCGCGCGTAACTTGAAAGCAATTTTTGAGACCATTTACGTAACATGGTCAGGCCACGACCGTCACGGATTTCATAATTCATTTCTGTAACATTCTCGTGTTTTTATAGAGTAATCAGGTTAAACGTAGTTATTATTACAAACCTTTGTAATGATTATGACATACTTATTTACATGCCGTCCTTGCTGAAGATTTATGGTATTCATGTGTTTGTCAGTAAAGAAGCGACAGTCTTGCATACTTAAACCACGAAATAACATGGATTCATTTGGCTTTGGCCAATTAAGAAATAAAACATATCTTACAAGAACATGTAAGTGCCAAGTGGTATCGTCAACTGAAGGTCGACGATTCCTGGAACATGAATGTAATATTTACAATTCTGAGCAAAATGATTATATCAATGACCAACCTGCTGTATAATTGTTGTATAATTACATGGAGGTCAAGAAATGTACTTCATTTTCCAAACGGCTACATATTTATGTTGTGTCTGTCTTGACTCAATATTTATTCTGGAAAACAACATTGGAAGTAAACAATTATTTCACATGATGAGCCTTTCCGAAAAAAATCCACCCCTCGAACCGCAGAATGATTCCTCGTAAACCCTCTGACCTAAGACTTGAGTGATTAATTCCTAATCGTCTCTATTTAATCCACTTGATCCCTCAAAGCTATCACTTGAAAATGGGTCATGTGATTAAGTATCTACGATCTTTGCTAAAATTATTCGACACTTGTTTGTATCCTTCCGTTGATTCACTGTTGGATCTTGGCAAATTAAATGCTACGGAGTTCTCTTGTTCCTATCCACAGTATATCACAACATCAATTCTGCATGTCTGACTGATTTGTTGGGAGCTTCTTCTTCCTTCTCCGCCTCCTCCTCTTCA
>JZLH01S0151367.1:19810-33014 GCA_001188425.1 Eucidaris tribuloides
TGAATGTAATAATGGAAAAACAAAGAGCAGGGTATTGCATCAACTGTTACATGGTGAAAAATGAATGAATGACTCCACGTATCCAATTGCAGTCATTGCCTTCTGCTGGTACTTTAACTTGACCATAAAACCAATATTTCTTCTTCATTTGTTGGAGAGCAGATTGTAAAATGTTGTGAAATGGCCACTTTTTCCCATGTTTTTAAAATACAGAATCGCCCTAATAAATCTGGTCTTCAGATACCCAATGAGTCACCCAGCTATATAGGCCCTACATGTTTATGGGGTTTATATTACCAACACGTGTGAAACAGAAAGATGCCTTATCTTACTTTAAAGCTTGACATGAGGATATAATTATTCAAAATTAACACTGGCATAAGTTTTAATATGTATGTCCAACAACTGCAAAACAGTATAGGCAGCTGACATTTTGGTATATATCAAACCTAGCACACATTTGTTTACAATTTCTTTCAACTTATTTGAAATATGATAAAAATTCACACTGTCATTGATCGAAAAGTGGTCTCAAGTGAAGAAATTTGATACCATTAAGAATCAGTTTGAATTATATCTGAGAAATTCAACCTTTATCATCATTTAAAACAGAAAGAATGTTGATTCAAAACATATGGAAGGTTTTAACTAACTTTTAATTCAATCAAACATTTCACCTTGGTCTTCCGATAGGAAATGAATCACATGTAGAAAATGTTTTAATTTGACTGACCTCAACTAAATACAGTACACATGCTGACATCTATGTCATCTAACATTAAAGAAATTCCTTGACATAAGTGTCAATAAGATATATGTACATGCACTCCAAACAGTATGATGATACCCAAAGGACAAGTTGAAACTGGGTTATTGGAATGGACAGCTCCTTCTGTGATATACATGTAAAGGGAATCCTTAAAGTAAAATGAAACCCAAATATCTTCCTGCATTCAGAGAATACAAAACAATAAAAGAAATAAAACAGTGAAACTTTGAGCAAAATTCAGTCAAACTGTTTAAGACTTATGAATATCTAAAGTTTATTTAAGTATCATTATGGAGGATTCTTGAATTGGCAACTCTACCACTCCCAATTGGTTTTGTACATGAATTTTCACTTTTTCTCATTTTTTACAAAATATCTGATTTCCTCTTGCTTGTGGTAAATTGGTTTTGTACATGAATTTTCACTTTTTCTCATTTTTTATGAAATATCTGATTTCCTCTTGCTTGTGGTACAAGTATGTCCACGCAAAACTTAATTTGCATATTTTTCTGAAAGAAGTTGATTCTCAAGTGACATTTCAGAAAAGGACATATGTACAAACCAATGGGGAGGATTCCACACTTTCATCTCAAAAAGTGGTAGAGTTGTCAATCTAAGAATCCCCTATAATAGGGAGTAAAATAACTTTGAACATTTATAACTCTTGATGGTTCAGTCAAATTTGCTCAAAATTTCACCATTTTCTTAATCTTATTGTTATCTATTCTCTGAATGCAAATAGATGTCAGGGTTTCATTCAACTATAATACGAAATATGTTTATAAACCTGATGCCTGGTGGTATCTCTGGTCCTCTGATATAGAAAGGCACCCTGATATCGGTGTCATAGGGGTTGGACTTTCCTTTCAGCATGTTGAACTGTCCCAGGTGGTAACCATGGTCTGATGTCATTAGAATGTATGTGTTGTCCAGTTCACCTAATGCCTCTAGCTCTCTACATAACTGATACAAGGAAAAGCAGATAGAAAGACAACAGCAACATTGCTTAATCACAAATGTGTTAATTCCTGTATTTATAATAGATCTTGTTCTTCTGCAATGAAAGCAACTCTTATATTTAAAGTCAATCTGAAAATAATGTTTGGTAGAGAATAACTGTCAAAAGGAGCATGTGTACTCCAAGCAAAAGTCATATACTCCAGTAAAACAGGAAAAACAAAAAATACCCCCAAAGTAATAATAATAGTGATACAAACAACAAAGCAACAAATGGCAACTAGAAAATCGTCAATACTAAGCCGCTCATACCGGCATCTCCAACATCATATTCGCAAATTTCATCGCTGGTACAATTTAACTGGTCAATGGAAGATTACAAATTTGATGTCGCCGGCAAGGAACATAATAATAAAAAAAATTCGAGCTGAGATAAAATATTATATCATGCCCATGGAAGGGACATAAAAAAAATAAAATAACATAATAAAAAATAATAATAACACATGAATTATATATGAATTGCATCCCGCGACTCCCTTCCGGGGCTCCATACTAGATTTATCTGTTGTGGAAAAAAAGCACATTAAGTGCGAACCACCAATTAATAGGTACTTGATATCGATAAGAACTGAAATAAATTCTGTTATCTTTGGAATAAATTTGCCCCCATAAATTACCAAATAAAGTTAATTAATGGAGCAACAGTTAAGAATTCTGGGTAGAAAGTTCAGTGCTACGCAAGCTTAGCTTCTACCAAAGATAAGCAAACTAAATCAAAATTGGTTGACGAAATGAATGAGAAGAAAGCATTTTTAAAAATTTATAATTGTGATTTTGAATAAATTTTGCATAATATTGCAATAAATTGCAAATTTAATTTCACACATCTTTGTGTTAGAAGTCTTGAATGCCCGCACCTAGCCCTACTCAGATCAAACAAACAGATAATTGAAAATCGGTCACACAATAGTGAAGAAGAAAGCAATTTTGTTATTTTTGGATTTAATTTTGCAATAAATTACCAATAACTTATAATTAATGGAGATAATTTCAATCTCTGTGTTAGAAGTTTCAAGTGTGCATAACTCAGCCCTACCAAATAAGTAATCACTAATTAAATATGGCCTTGGGCGAAATGAAGAGAAAGAAGCTTTTTTGTGATCTTCGAAAAATTCTGATAAATTTGCATAATTGATTAATTTTTAAATTTTGCATAATGATTAATTTCAATATTTTTTGCAGAAGTCTTGAGCTCCCACCTCAGCCCTTATCAGATCAAACAACAGACAGAATGAAAGCATCGGGTCAAGAAAATGTGGGAAAAGAAGCCAATTTTTGTTATTTGGGGCATTAAATTTGCATAAATTACCATATATTAGAATCAATGCAGTATAATTAAATCAAAATCTGTGTGTAGAAGTTTAATGCGTGCTAACTCAGCCCTACCTAAATAAGCAATCAAAAATTCAGAAATCGGCTTGAGAAATGGATAAGAGAAAGGCATTTTTGTGATTTCGAATAGATTTGCATAAAATTAAAAAATATAATGAATTCACGATTCGTGTTAGAAGTTTTTAAATCCCCCACCTAGCCCTAATCAGTATGAAACAATCAGAATCAAAACCGTTTGAGAAATAGACGAAGAAGCAAGCATTTTTCAAACTGTGGACGGAGGACGCACGCAGCGGCACGGACGCCGGACGCCACGGCCAATGTCCCATAAGCTGCATCGGGCCCTTCGGGCGCGGATGAGCAAAAAACTGAAAAAAAGTCAATAGTAAAACTTCTGCTTTTTGCTGCAGACTGCTATGTTATACAATTTTTTGTCACCAGAACAATAATTCACAGGATGATACTTATCTGTATTATGTTGATAGCAACAGTTTAACCGTCTAAAATTTTGTGTTTTGAGGCGTGTACCTATTTGTTTCATCAATTTCTTCGAACACTACGATACATGTCAGATATCAAAGTTTGACCATTTTTTAAAAATGCTTTCACAATGCTAAATAGTATCTGTAATGAAAGGGTCTGGAAATCTACAATGAGCTTTCATGTGCACAAACCCCCATGAGATCTATATGCCTGCGTGAAAACAGGTAACTATGAAATCATCTTCCCCTAGTATAATACAACCTGTAGGATGATAATTTTAAAATGTAGCATAGCAGAAAATAAATCCCCAAGCTGGGACAAGGTAAGCTGATTTTGGGGCTCCCAAGTGGGATGATAATCTTTTCCCCGATTTCAACAAACACGCTTCCTTTAAAACATGTATTTTCATGCATCAAAGATCAACTTTTTCATTGAAAACTATCGTCAAACAGCTCTTTGACAATAGCTATTGGTTTGCCGAAAGTTTCTGGGATGGAAACAGAAATTCGAAGGTCGAAATGCTGAGAGAGAATGTAGCATTTTTTTTGTCGGTGGTATTCTCTCTTGTGGCACAACAAAAACGGCTAAGTCAATACAGCTGTGAATACATCGTGTCAGGTAACTCCTACGATTGTCAGCGGGATCCTTGGCTGTGACAACGCCAACTGTTGCCGGCTTTAACCTCCAACGAACACGACCACAAAGTCTCTACCTCTTTTTTTCAGAGCTGGAAACCTTTTAAATACATTTTTGTATTGTTGTTGCAAACTGTCTTTGGCGTTAAAAAATAATACCGATAAGCACCTTAAGTTTTGTGGAGGCAAAATATGAGGTCAAATGTTCCTCCCCGGTGAATTCCTTGTTTACAAGAGCGACATTTATTTGATGCTTCAACCGCAATTGTGCTAGAAATGGATAAGAATTTGACAAGATACTTTGAAAGCGGCTTCACAAAGTTGACACTATTTGGTTACAGATGACTACACTATGTGAGAAAAAAAAGGTGTATTGTGCAGTGTACATGTACATGACTTGTATATGTACAGACACACAAATTTGCGAGTAAAACTACCACCACTTTGGATCCAACAAAAAGAAAGTAATAATTTAAAGATGTGGAGCGTTCATCTGAAACTACATGTACGATGTACTATGCGATACAATCATGCCAGTGTAGGTTCACAACTGGTTGCTGTTTGTAAACTGGCTGCATAATATATTTGTATGCAGTTTGAGATTTTTGATGAAATAATAAAATTGAAAAGCTTAACTCTTAATGTGCCAGAAGATTCAAACCTCTATGGACTTTATGTGTATTAGGTGGTGCAGATCTGCGACTTCGGCACGTTAAGAGTTAATGATATTCTCTGTTCCCCATCTACATGTACATGTATATAGCATGTACTACAATGTTTACACTTGAAATACGTCTCCGATTGATTTTGTTTCTGAAGGTGTTTCAACTTTTACTCAGGCACAATAATTCCCCCTTGAGTAAAAGTATATTTTTTATTCACACTTAATTCTGTTATCAAACTGCACCCCATAGTGTAAACTATCCACCCAATCTAATCTTTTAACTTGATACATGTACACTGTAATACAAAAGGCACTTGTTATAAAGGAGTTCTTGTACTAAAATTTGATCAAAGAGATTTACAGGACAGAATGAATTGCTAAGTAATTTGATAAGTGAGAGGGCTGGACTGTAAGCATGCATGAACTTGAGAATGAAGACCAATCTTTGTTACTTTTTTGTATCTTGTTACTGTGTCCATCTTTTCCAGTGGTATCCAATCGGATTATACTGCGCTGTCCCTGAGACCTGGTGTAAAATACACAATATACATGTACACCAGATCGACAGGGTCATGGACCTTGGAACTTGGTGTAGGGGTCACCAGTAGTGGTGTGAATAGTATACAGGGTCTGAACAATCTGTGCTGCAGACTAGTTCTTCCATAGGCCCTGTGTTATAGCTGCACGTGCCCTAGTCAACAAGATTAGTCTTGGCTCAAGGCGCTGTGAAATTGAAGTGCCAAAATAAAGTCTGTGCCTGCAGACTATGGTGTGAAGGGGTGCCCATAAACTATCCAAATTTGAAATACAACTTGTTGAAGTTAAAGGTATTGGCTAACATTTACCACAGTTAAAAAAATCTGAGCCACATGATTCCCCATGCTACAGTGTCTTTGATGAGGTTTTAAAATGAATCCCTGAAAAACTTGTATTTCAAAATGATTATTTAGTGCTTTAAAAAATTGAAAATCGTAAGTTGGCCAGATTCACTTGCCCATTTCCTCCCATAGACTTACTGTGTGTACACCTAGGCTATTAAAACTCGCCCCAAGTTTTGTTTATTCATGCATAACTTGCCATTGGCAGTGCAACTTTCCAAAATTTTGTATTCTATTGTGTTTATTTGTCCATTTGAACACTACTATGTAGCTCAGATATCAAAGTTTGACAATTTTTTAAATTAAGCTCCACAATGTTAGCCTATCACTTTAAAGGCCGGGTGTCTCTTTTGCATCCCTAAATTTAACATTGTGCAAATACACTGGTAGGCCCCTATATAGAAGAAAATGCTATTTATGAACCTTCAGCAAAGTGTATGAGCTAGAAACTCAGTATCAGTGGAATTATAGAACATTTGACTTCGATTTGAATTTTTTGTCTCGTGTGACAAATATTCTATTAGTAGTACTTAATCTGTTAGACGGAGCATGTAGGTCTCTTTAATGCCTCCATGGACAGTGCTATACATTACACGCAGTGCAATAGGTATGTACACATACATGACCACTGCATTCCCTTCAACCTGACACATGCCAGCACAACCATCTGGTACTGTAATTAGAATAACCATGGACATTGTAGGTGCATGATAATGCCTAAGTGAGATTTGGAACAGTGTGCCTAGGACATACACTACACAAATATTGGTTGTTTTGTACACTGAACAAAATCTAGGTAAATTTCTGATCTTCAGATTTCACAGGCAAGTCCTTTATAAATAGCCTAAGGACATGAACAATGTTTTGCTGTGTTATGGGAGGGATGCACATGAGATTCCCTACATTTAAAGGACTGTAACATGATTGGAAGGAGTCAAAAATACCCAAAATCCAAATGAGCTGAATATAGCAAACTTTTTCTGCCACAAGGCTTTGTCAGAGGTGACTGAAGATTGACACTTACAATAATTTTGGTTTATTTTTCTTGATGGGCTCATTTGGAGGAATGGTTTTATTAAAAACACAATCTAAAGTACTGCTAGGCCTATTACTATTTATTACATTTCCCTTCTGGGGAGAAAAACACCTACTTATAACGTTCCATGTCAAATTTGTTCAAAGTAGCATAAAAGCACGAGTGCCTTGTTGTTGTAATTATATTGTTGTCATTTTGACAAATGATCTTGACAATTTCCTCACCTGTTACTCATCAATAGAAATATCCTGAGGCAATAGCACAGTATGTGAAAAGACGCGTTAGTGGGTATTCAATTTTTGCAATAAAAATTAAATGCCTCACTTGGCATTTTGCCTTTTCAATAATAAATATTCCTACATACCTGACAACTTTACCTGTTAAAGACTAGACGTGAACTTTGTCTTGAGGTCTACGGGAAATGCATGTTAAAGCAAAATCAAACCGTCTTCAACGGGTTAAAGACGCTATATAACACTGTAGAAAATCCTTTTAAAAATTGTTGAACTTTGCTATCTGACATATCTGACAGTGTTTGAATGGACAAATAAACACCCTAGAACACAAAGGTTTGGACAGTTATGCTGTCACTAGTACAATATGTGCAGATTCAAATTGGCACATTAATTTCCTATCGGGCGATAGGAAATTCTGCAACACAGCAGTCTATGGGGGAAAGCTGGAATGGTCTCTCAATGATTTTTACTTTTTTAAAGCACTTACTGATCGTTTTAAACTGCAATTTTTTCAGGGCTTCATTTTTAGACCATGTCAGAGACACTGGTAGCATGGGGAATCATGCAGCTCAGATTTTTTAAACTGGAAACACTGTTATACAGTGCATTTAATATTCCCCTCACATTGACATGGTGGATTTGACATCCAGACATGTTCAGAAAAGTTTGAAATACATGCCACTCCACTGCACATGGCAAATGAACCAAAATCTTTGTGATAGCACAGCATTCCATAAACATTTTATTTCTTCATAAATATTCAATGTAACTCGATTTATTTTTATTGCTCTTTTTGCATTCTTTTTTATTTGGGGGGGGGGATCATGGTATACATGTTTAATCTACATGCTTTTCCAAGGTCGATCTGATAAACACAATTGGAGAACCAAATTTTTCCCTACCAAAACTGCAGTGTATACATGTACACTGAAATTAAGATTTGAGGAAATGCTAAATATGCCCTCTGGAAAAAACATTTTCATGCTACATCTCTGGAGGCTATTGTTAAGATGGAACCAAGTGATGTACTGCTTGTATGTTCAATGTTCTCTTTACTTACACATATGCAAATCAATCCTCTACCCTAATGGAGCATTCATGTTGTTCCATTGCTGGAAAACAAGAGGAGAAGCCCCCTCCCCATCACAAGAGTTTTGAGATATTCAAGATTTCTAATTTTAAGTCATTTTTTCCTCTTTTGATCATGTTATCCTTGCTTGATTTAAGATCTTTCTCTGAGCATTAAAAGGCATCGTATAACAATATTTCCATTAAAAAAATGTGAGCTACATGATTCCCCATGCTACTAGTGTCTTTGATACAGTCCAAAAATGAAGCCCTGAAAAAATGCAGTTCAAAATGATCATTGAGTGCTTTAAAAAAGTAAAAATCATTGAGAGACCATTCCAGTTCCCCCATAGACTGCTGTGTTGCAGAATTTTCATCGACCGAGAATAACTCGAGACAAATTTTATCTGTACATATTTTATAACTTACGGCATAACTGTCTGAACTTTTGTATTCAAGGGTGTTTATTTGTCCATTAAAACATTGTCAGATATTTCAGATAGCAAAGTTTGACAATTTTTTAAATGGGCCTTCCACAATGTTAATATAGTGTCTTTAAGAAATACACATGTACATTGTACATGTCCATGTCACCCGGAATCCACGAAGTACTGACATTTGAATGCTTTTCATGCAACACCAGTCGTGATCACAGTAATAAAATTGAATTAAATCAATTTGAAATTGAATATGGTTGTACAGTGCAGGTACCTCGAAGCATCCCTCATAGCGATATGCACAGCAATACGTGACAATCTATGGAACATGCATGTTTATATGTGCATGTTGTGAATGTCAATGCCATTGAAGAATTAAACAGGAAATTTTCATACTTTACCTCTTTTCATTGTAATTATGCCCATGATTACATCCCAGAGATGATCAAGTTATTAAAGGGTATAGTCGGGGCTCCACACTAACTTTTTTTGCCTACGTGCCCTTTGGGCAAGTGAAATTATAACTTTCAGATTTTTACTTGCCCGAATGAAAAATTTACTTGCCCGAAAATAAACAATAATCAACAACATTAAAAATGACTTTTCACTAATTTTAACCAATAAAGCCTTTTTTTTTGACATGGGACATTTTAATTCAGGGGTTGCAAAAGGTTTGATTTATGAATTTAAAGAGTCATAAAATTAAGTACAATGAACAAAATAATGATGAGATTTAGAATAAGTTAAACACAATTTTTGACATATTTTATTTGTTTTTGGTAAGATTTTTGACAGGTTTTGCTCATTTCATGATCAAAATTTTACTTGCCCAATCGGGCAAGTAAATTTTAACATTTTGAGTTTTTACTTGCCCGACATGAAATTTTACTTGCCCCGGGCAAGCGGGCAAGCGGGCAAGTGATAGTGTCGAGCCCTGGTATAGTGACATGACTGGGAGAAGTCAAAAATACATCTTAAGAACCAAATGAGTTAAAACAGTGTACATAATTCAGACAAGAAGGATTACCATGAATTTGTTTGTTGAAGAAAAATGAAGAATTGAATTAAAGTTTGAAAGTTACACAACAAATTTGACGATCATATTTAGCATTTTCTGATAGAAGAAATATTTGACCATGAAACATTCACAGCAATAACATTACAGTATATTTGATTCTGGTATCATTTATTGTGTCCTAAATTGAGGACTTCTTTCAATCTTGCTATTTCCCTTTAAGCTTCTGTTATTTTTTTTTCACTGTTTTTATAAAAACCTGTGATGCCAGCATCAAACCATAATTATGTGTTTAAAAATTTTGTAATTTGTTTTTAATTTTTTTTTGTTGGGGGGGGGGGTAGGGGGGCTGGAATCAAAATAAACAATAACAACACAAAGCGTAGCATCTCCTCGCCGGGTACATATAGCATATTTAATGAAGTGTGAACTTTGCCCTTTGGCATACATATTTGAAGATCAAAATCTGTCTAACATTGCTAAAGTCAATGAACGGAACTTGTAATTAGCTATTCTTACATATTTAATGAGCTAAGACCTTTGACCATTGACATAAGAGTACATATTCCAAAATCAAATTGTATTTTGATATTATGTATGACAAGATCAAGATTTGACCACCATTTCACTGACAAATGTGTGTAAACATATTAAGTGGGGAAAATTACCTTTTCATCAATGAATATACATGTACATTCGAGGGTAAAAGTATCTTTATTTTCAGTTTTTGCAACCTAGAACCCTGTATATTTCACCATTTTTGAAAAAAAGAATCAAATTTTTGCACATTTTTTTTGCCAAAAAATAGGTGTTTTCGGGTGACAAAAATTTTCTCCACCTACTTTGAAATGTTTGTAGTATCCACAAAATTAGAATGTATCCCTTGTTTTTGTTTAAATTCAATATGTCATAGTTAACTTTAGTAAAGTCTTTCAACTGAAACTCTATTTGCTTCAGTTTACTGCAGACTTTACATGTGGAAACCCATAGAAATTGCTCTTTGACCAACGATACCTCTCAAAAACCCTTTCCAGAGTGATATATATTTTGGTCCACTATAAAATATGATAGGAAGAAGCTAGGGGGCTGAATTTCCCCTCATTTTTTGCAGAATTTAAATAAGCTTATAATAATTGTATTTTCCTAACACATAAATAAACAGGAGAATTACGCAAAACTAGGTGGTTCGCGAACCACGAGTCTCGCCCGATTTCGCGATCAATAAAACATGCAATATGACCTTTTGACCCCTAGATGACCTTTGATGTAACCTTTGTAGGTATCTATTTGTCAATACCCAATCATCATTTGTTTCAAGTTTGAACAAAATTGATGTACAAAAAAAAAAAAGGAGCGAAAGTTAAACAAAAACTTTAAGAAAAATGATGCACATGGCCACATATCATTTGACCTTTTGACCTCTAGATGACCTTTGACCTCCTCATCCTCATCAAAACACATGTGGTATTACCCAAGGATCATTTGTACTATGTGTGAACACAATTGATGAAAAAATAAAGAAATGAGAGCAAGTCAAACAAAAACTTTCACATTTTCGTAACAAGAAAAATGATGCACATGGCCTCATATCCTTTGACCTTTTGACCCCTAGAAGACCTTTGACCTCCTCATCCTCATCAACACACACATGGTACTACCCAAGGATCATTTGTACCAAGTGTGAACACAATTGATGCAGAAATAAAGAAATGATAGCAAGTTAAACAAAAACTTTAACATTTTCATAACAGACTAACAGACCAACAGGAAAAGTGATTACTACGTCTCTGCCGAACTTCGTTCAGGCTAGACAAAAACTACCCTTACCCCTTAATTTTGAAAAGTGTGTAAAAAATCAGGATTTCAAAAAAAATATATATATTTTGAGAAAACCAATCAAGCTACACTACATGCGTGACAATCAAATCAGTTATGCCCCTTATACATGTATTTCTCCATAAGTGATTAGATTTCTGATATGGTAGCCTACATACTTTTTTCAAAATAATTCTTTTCAAATTGATTTTACCCATTTTCAACCCAAATATGAATATGCAATAGACCATTTCATAATGTATTCAAATTGATAGATGCTCTCTCTTCTGAAACCTAGTGGAGAGTTATTTTTCTCACCTGTTCTTATGAATAAATTTTCAACACCAAAAATGCAAATTGCATACATTAGTTGTTGATATGTCTGGCAAGCCTCCATCAAGCTGTCAGGTTGTTAAGAGCAACCTGGGTCAGAATAGTATGCAAAGAATTTGTATTAATATTACACAGTTTATGGGCAAAGCTACATGTGCCCTAGTCTGGCTTCCAGACATTTAGATTAACCTGTTCTCGCATTTACTGAGCTTATGACATTTGACCTTTGGCCTACACACTCCAAAAATCGAACTTGGGCTGTACTTTGATATCATGTACCTTCATACCAAATCTCATCAAAATCTGTCAAATATTACTTCAGTTATCGAACGGAAACCAGTTTTCACATTTAATGAGCTATGACCTTTGACCTTTGAGCTACAACCTCCGAAACCGAACTTGGGCTGTATTTTGATATCATGTACCTCCATACCGAATCTCATGAAAATCTATCAAACATTACTAAAGTTATCGAATGGAAACCAGTGTTTCGGACGGACGGACGGACAGCGGCGTTTCTATATCCCCTCCCAACTTCGTCAGGCGAGGGGATAATGAACAAAAGAACAGTTTCAGTAACTTAACAAGAGCCCCGGGGGGCACGACGCTCACCTGAGGTCTCGCAAACTCTCTATGGCACCCATAGAAAAAACATCACTTATACATATAGTTTTGGCCCTTGGAGCCTGATATCTAGGCACCAACATAGCCAAATGAACCAGCTGAAAAACTTTGCATCCCCTTGCCATATAGCTGATTTTGTCAAGTTAAATTAAATTCTAACATCTGTTTTTATAAAAACAAAGCACGCCCTAGTATCTTAACATTTGACCTTTGACCTACTTATGTGACCTTGACCTCCAAATAACATTGAGGTCTCTGTTACGCATCTACCATCCAAGTTTGGTTACAAATGGGCTTGTGGTTAGAAAGTTATCTAGTTTGGGCCCTTATGGGCCCTGCCCCCTGGGCCCTACGGGGGGGGGGGGGGGGGGCGTGATGTACCATTCCACAAACCCTCTTTCCCCTCCCCCTGAGGATCATTCCCACCAAGTTTGGTCTAAATCCATCGATGTGAATGTGAGCTATTCCTATAAGGCCCTACCCCCAAACTTTTGCCCCCCGTGGGGGCCAAACGGGGCCACCCTGGGCATTGTCATGAGGAACATTAATTCAGCACATATAGAGGTATCTACACACAAAGTGGCTTAACTAAACTATTTCTGGATCTAGAGAGGAAGATGTTTGAAAACTACCTACTTTTGGCCCTTTAGGGCCCTACCCCTGGGCCCCTAGGGGGGCCAGGCTTACCATTTGAGGACCCTTGAATCCCCACCCCTAAGGATCATTCCTGCCAAGTTTGGGCCAAATCCAATCATGCATTTTGAAGAGAAGCTGAAAATGTGAAAAAGTTTACGCACGACGCACGACGCACGACGAACGACGAACGACGGACAAAAAGCGATCGCAATAGCTCACTTGA
>JZLH01S0151378.1:38926-63658 GCA_001188425.1 Eucidaris tribuloides
AGACCAAAAATTTTGTCTTTGACAGAGAAGTCGAAAGTCGAGGGTTCACGATGTTGTTATACTTAGAGAAAGAGGCTATAATACGGTTCATGAAAAAGACCTCACGTACACTTACGGCATGAAAGTATACGATTTATGTATAGGGAAGACGCTGGTGGGCTCGCTGATTGTTCGAAAGGAAAACTAAAAAACACACACCAACACCACACCCACACACACACAACACACTACCATTCACACAACAATACACACACACACACACACACACACCACACACACACGCCAGCCACACCACACACACACAACACACACACACACACACCACATCGCACACCATCACACACACACACACACACACACACACACACAACAACACACATACACACACACACACACTACACACACGCACTACACACGCACACACACTACACACTACACACACATACACACCACCACACACACACACACCATCAGGAACACCATCACACACACACACACACACACACACACACACACACACACACACACACACACACAGTCACACACACACACACACGCACACACCACACAACCACACACACACCATTCGCAGGGCACATCACACACAGCACACACGACACACACACACACACACACACACACGCACACACACGCAACACACCACGGCACACACACACACGCCTTACCACGGCACACACGCCACACACACATACACCCGACCACACACCATCGCCACATCCATCACACACACACACACCACACACACAATCACACACACACACACACACACACACACACACACACACAGCACACAGCCCATCGCTTACACCGATCACCACACACACCATCGCACATCCATCACACACAACACACCACACACACACCACAACACACTACACACTACCACACACCACACACGCAGGAACACACCAACACACACAGCCACACACCATCAGACACCATCACACATACACACACACACCACACAGTCACACACAACACACACACACACAACACACACACACAACACACCACACAGTCACACACACACACATCACACACACACACACACACACACACACAACACCTTTGAAGAGTCCCTTCCTCTCCCTTCCACTGCCACAACCCATCCCCTAAAAATGCTAAGTCATACAGAGTCGGGCAGCATGCTCCTTCCCAAGGAGAAAATAATCAGAAGAGCAAACCAGGTCATCAAGTCACACACGTGGTGGTGTGTTCGTGTGTGTGTGTGTGTGTGTGTGTGTGCGTGTGTGTGCGTGTGTGTGTGTGTGTGTGTGTGCGTATGTGTTTGTGCGTGTGTGTGCGCATTATGTGTAATTTTCCCGTATAACATAGGTCTACTTCTTTACTTACACTTCAAGTACGACGACGAAGTCAGTGTTTTTGATTAATGATAAAGTGATAAGGATTTAATTTTCAAATTTACACGAAGGCGAAAAAACATGAGTAAAAATTTACACACATAGACTTCATTACGAAAATACTAAATACATATCTAGTTGCATTAATATCCATGTTAACATTTACTATTCAATTTTCAACAGAACAGCTTGTCGTTATCAAATAACAAAACAGGCAAAATTATGTTCGACGAATCTCTTCATTTGAGTTAAAGCAAGCAAATCCAGTGATCACACTCGTGTTGTTACGAACCGTTCTTGACAATTAGTAAATGTAGCTAATATATCGAGAGCCCGGAGGGGGAGGGGAGTATATACGAAGGTGAGAAACAAGATGTGGTGGACACAGAGGAGGGTGTTGTGCAGTGGAGGAGAAAGTGGTGGTGGTGGTGGTGGTGGTAGAGGGGAGAGGAGGAGGAAGAGAGGAGGAGGAGGAGGAGGAGGAGGAGGAGGAGGAGAGGAGAGGAGGAGGAGGAGAGGCAAGGAGAAGGAGAGGAGGAGAACAGGAGGAGAGGAGAACAGGAGAGGAGGAGGTGAGGAGGAGAAGAAGAGGAAGTGGGGAGAAGAGGAGGAGGAGAAGAGGAAGAGGAGGAGGAGGACTGAGGAGGAGAGGAGGAGAGGAGGACAGGAGGAGAGGAGGAGGAGGAGAGGAGGAGGACGAAGAGTGGAGGAGAGAAGGAGAGGAGGAGAGGAGGAGAGGAGGAGGAAGAGGATGAGAGAAGGAGAGGAGGAGGATCGAGGGGATGATGTTTAAATGTTTACAGATTAAGAGATACATCGTCATGAAGAAATCGTTGCTACACCTAATAATCACAAAAATGAGACTGACGTGGCTAAGTCACCTGCTTAAAAATGGAAGACAGTCGAATACCAAAGGTATTCATGGAAACCAAGATTATATAGGCAGAAAGATCGGGGCAGACCACTAAGTAATTGGCAGAGAACCATTAACAAAACCTGACTGAGAGAACCTGCAATTGGAACCAGGCAAAAGCTTTCGTTCAGGATCGTGAGTGGAGGTGACTTGTGGATCGATGTCCTTCAAAGGACTGAACGACCTAAGGTCAAGTGTAAGGTTCCTCTTTTGTCCTGCTTCTTGAGGCGCTAAGGCATGTATTCCGATAAGAAACTGACATGTCATCATCCTTGTTTAATGTACTTATCGCGGTAATTATGTAATTAAAAAGTGTTTTGATTCCTAGTCATCACATTACGGTAAGTTATTAAACTTATACAAATTATGTTGATTCTAAAGAACATCCGGAGGTTTTCTTCAAGTAATCTCACAAGTTATGTCTCCAGAAACTAGATTTATTCCGCCTGGCCGATTCGGACAAACACAACGCCGGTAGGCGGTACAAGATAGCTGTACGAAGCACCGGGCGGCAGATAGCCCGAGTAGGCTCCCGTGTACAGATCCAAGACATCGAACCCTTGTACTTGGGTGACGGGAAGACCGAGGGCTTTGAACGACACTGTGATGTTAGTCGGGTTCCCTCCATCTCCGCGATTCAGAAAGACAGTGGCCCAGCTATCGTCTAAGTCACGAACATACGCTTCGATATTTGAGGTAACCTATGCAGGGGAAAGAAATAATACGTATATACATGTACATGTACCTGAAGACCCTTGATATCAACATAGATTCCCCGGAGGGTCTTGCATATAACCTATCAAAATGGAGATGCACCATGCTCTAAGTCTTGGGAGGAGAAAGTGATGACTGCTGCATCATACAAGCGAGCCCGACAAAAAGAGCGCGCGCAGCAACTCCAACTGTCCAGAGACCACACCCAGATGTGACAGAGACTGTCACTCCCACATTGGTCTCTTTAGCCATAAGATCCGAGCAGAAAGTTAGGACTGGCAGGATATATACTAAGGGTCAACGCTGAGCGAAGTAAGCCTATGATGACATGTTCATGCACATATACCAAGAAACAAGCCAACAAACCAACCCCCCAAAAAAACATAATGACAAAAAACAGAACCTCTACGACACTACTGTACATGAGAAAGAAACTAGAATAATAAGAATGATGATGATGACGATGCATGACGACGACGACGATGAAGACGACGACGATGATGATGATGACAATAGACTTGTGGGTAATTTTAAAAAAATATATATTCTGGTGCGAACTGAATCACCTTTAATTCCATTTTATCATTAATTCTTACGTGAGTTTATTTATTACATATTGATTCATCACACTAATATCACGTTTTGTCATATTAAAAATGAAGAGATCACAATTAGGTTTAATATAGGACCAAAAGATTTTTCTTTGACTAAGATGTCAAAAGTCTAGGTTCACGATGACGTACATTTAGAGAAATGGGGCTACGAGGTAAAAGTAGGATTTATGTAAGGGGGAGGGAGACGCTGGTGCCGCTGCCGCACATGTTCGAAAGTGAAAAAAGAAAAAACAAAAACAAACAAACAAAAACTTTGAAGAGTCCCACTGCCACACCCACCCCAAAAGTACAACGGGACTGCATGCCTACTTGGCCTTAACTCATGTCTTAAAGTGCCGAAAAGGGAAAAATATAAAGAGCAAAGAGGTCATCAAGTCACATCATATGTGTGTGTGTGTGTGTGTGTGTGTGTGTGTGTGTGTGTGTGTGTGTGTGTGTGTGTGTGTGTGTGTGTGTGTGTGTGTGTGTGTGTGTGTGTGTGTGTGTGTGTGTGTGTGTGTGTGTGTGTGTGTGTGTGTGCGCAATTCCCCGCATAACATACTCATTTACTCTTATACTTCAAGTACGACGACGAAGTCAGTGTGTTTGATTAATGATACATTGATACTGATTTAATTTTCAAATTTACACAACAGCGAATAACGTGAGTACAATTTACAGACTTCAATACTGAAACACTGAAGATATATCCACTCTCAAAGTTATTGTTTAATTATCAACAGAACAGCAAGCCGTTATCCAATAACAACACAGGCAAATAAACAATTGGGTTATTATGTTCGCCGAATGTACCATAGGAAACAATCGTACTCTTGTTGGTATGAACAATTCTTGAAATTTAGTGCTACAATGTAGATAATAGTTTTTTTACTTTCTACTATACACTTCAGAACACTTTCTAATCATGTGGTGATAAAGGGACGATGAAATCGACTTTGTATATTACAAAACCGGTACGCAGAATTAACATACGCATGCCATACGCGTACACAGGGGGGGGCGTGTTTGGGGTCGTTTTAGGTGTCAACACCCCCTTTAGCAAAGGGGGTGTTTGAAATTTTAAATTTTGTTCACCGCTACCCCCCCCCCCCCGAGCGACTTTCTGGCGGCTGGGCTGACTGGAAAAAAAATTGACTTCGGATTTGGTATGAAAATGTTTTCACTTTTGGGCGGCTGGGCTGACCGGGACAATTTTTGACCTCGAATTTGGAATGAAAATTTTTTCACTTTTCGGCGGCTGGGCTGACCGGGAAAAATTTTAGACCTGGCCGCGAATGAACACCCCCCTTTGCAAAATCCTGCGTACGCCTATGACTGCATGTATGCCCCCTTTTCTCTTTTCCCTTTTCTCTTGAACGAAAAAAAAAATCAGTTCACTCTATTTATAAAGCTTCCATTTAATCATTTCACTGATTAAAACGTTACTCTACACAGTTTCCATAACTTATGGCATCAAAATGGAAGAACGGAGCTGCAATCATGCCAATTAGCATTCGAACACATAAACGGACGTACAGCTTATATTTCGTTTACAAAATTACAAATCGTGGAAAGATTCATCCTTATTTACTTGGATAGGCATACGTCATCAACACTCCCTTAGCAGGCACGCTGTAATCGTAGGAAGATAAGATCTCACGATGACCGATTTCACGATGATTTAGGATGTCGCGAAACTCGTAACCAAGAATGTAGGTGAAACCGATTTCATCGAGTTGTAGAGACACCGTCTTGTTATCCGATGTCGGATTGAAGAAAACTACGCTATACTCCTGCCATCCGGTCAGATTTTTTCTCCAGATATCGACGTCATCAACCTGAGGTTCAGAGTGGATTAATTGGAACAAGAACGGGACCGTTTAGGCACACGTCTCGTGAAGTTAGGCTTAAACGACTTGGAAGGGATGAGGTTGATGTATCACAACTGACATTTCGAGATGGAGGATGATATCCGTGTGCCCAAGATGATTTCACGATGATGATGATATAACCTTTGATCTTTTGGGGGCTGATCTTTTTGGGTTTGTTTATCGATGGTGTCGGTGATTAGAAAGAGAAGCAGAAAGGGGCAGGAGGAGGAAGAGGGGGAAGCAGCGGAGGATGCGGCGGTGGTGGAGGTGATAGGAGGAGGAGGAGGAGGAGGAGGAGGAGAGATTCTACAGTCTTGACTTCTACGGAAACGTTTTTATATAGTGCAAAAAGAGATTGTATCTCCTTTCAAAACCTTATTGCAAGTAAGCATTGGATCTCATCAGACTTGGAAAAATTTACCACAAACAGCTCTCGAATTTTAAGCAAGAAATCAGGACAATTTCGACAGTGCACCAAAATGTACTCCACAAACCTAACTGAATAAAAAAAAATGAGTTTTTCAGACTACCAAATTTTTTGAACTTTCATTTAGTATATACATGCATACTATATCACAAAACTAACCCTCAATAAAAACAACAAATCCCACTAATACCACATTTCCAGTGATTGCCCTTTATACAAACAAAACATGTCGTTTTTATTTCAGCATACATTAAAGACACTATATAACAGTGTGGAAGCCTTATTTAAAAAATTGTCAAACCTTGCTTTCTGACACATCTGGTAGTGTTTGGATGGACAAATAAACACCTTAGAACACAAAAGTTTGGACGGTTATGCCGTCACTAGTACAATATGCAAATTCAAATTGGCACATTAATTTCCTATCCAGTGATAGGAAATTCTGCAACACAGCAGTCTATGGGGGAAAGCTGGAATGGTCTCTCAATGATTTTTATTTTTTTAAAGCACTTACTGATCGTTTTAAACTGCAATTTTTTCAGGGCTTCATTTTTAGAGCATGTCAGAGACACTGGTAGCATGGGGAATCATGCAGCTCAGATTTTTTTTAACTAGAAACACTGTTAAATAGTGGCTTTAAGTGAGCATGTTGTGTGAAATTCAGATTCCATCGACGAAACAAGAGTGCAGTGTACAAGAATCAAACACAAAAGAGGTCATGCATGCGTAAATAATTTAATTACAAGTGTTTACAGTTGGTGTTCAAACACAAATAGAATCAACAAATATAATTATCCAATAACACAAGCACATAAAAAAATCAGGTCTTGTATTTCAAGTACCTTCATAGATAATTCATCACAAAAGTAGGAGTAACCACACTGCCCATTTTCATTAAGAATTCCCAACAATAAGTGTACATTTTTTCTTTCGTTTCTAATTTACACTTTAATTGTAGAATATAATGTAATGTCATTAACATTGACCTTTTTATACAAATTCTAGCGCATCTCACTCATACGGCAACTAACATAAAATTAGTGGATTTAAGTCCTATGGTTATAGAATGAGCAAATCAGTTGGTTGCTTTAAAAAAAGCTTCCGTAAATCATTTCCCTTATGGCTGCAATCAAAATAATGACAGGAACGCACTCATGCTGATTTGACGAAAGTACGAATAAAAAACAACAATGTTTCCTTATTCACTTGGATAGGCATACGTCATCAACACTCCCCTAGCAGGCACGTCGTAATCGTAGGGGAGCAGAATCTCACGATGACCGATTTCGCGGTGATCAATGACGTCGCAAAGCTCGTAACCCATTCCGTAGGTAAAACCAATTCGATTAAGCTGTAAAGGCACGGTCTTGTTTTCCGAGGTCGGATTGAAGAAAACTACACAAAACTCCTGCCACGCGGTGAGATTTTTCCTCCATATATCGACGCCATCAACCTCAGGTTCAGAGTGAATTAATCGGAACAAGAACGGGACTTTTTAGATATACGTCTCGTAAAATTTGGCCTCTCTCGTTTGGAAGTGATGAGGTTGATGTGTCACGACTGACATGACGAGGTGGAGGATGATATCCCTGTGCCCAGGATGATGTCACAAAGATAATGATGTGAACGATCTTTCGGGGTTTGATGATCGATGGTGTCGGTTGTCAGGAGAAGCGGGAGGGGCAGGAGGAGGAAGAAGTAGGAAGAGGAAGAGGAGGAGAAGGCAATTTGGAGGTGGTGGTAGTGATGGTGTCACAAAGACGATGATGTGAACTGTTAAGTTTGATAATCGATGGTGTCGGATGTCGGGATGAGAGGCAGGAAGAGGAGGTGGAAGAAGAGGAGGAGGAAGAGGAAGAGGAGGAGGTGAAGAGGAGAAGGAGGAGGAGAAGGTGGTGGAAAAGGAAGAGGATGACGAGGAGGAGGGGAAGAGGAGGAGGGGAAGAGGAGGAAGGTCGGGAAGAGCTGGAGGAGGAGGTGGAGATGGCAGAGGAGGAGGAGAAAGAGGAGGTGGAGGAGGAGAAGGAGGAGGAGGAAGAGGACTCACGAGGAAGAGGTGGAGGAGGAAGTGGAGGTGGAGAGGAGGAAGAGGAGGTGAAGAGGAGAAGATTCTATAGTCTTAACCTCCAAAGAAACATACCTCCTTTCAAAACCCTATTAGCAAGCAACGTTGATTCTCATCTTGGAAAGTGTTACCATATACAGCTGTCGTTTTTTTTTAGCAAGAAATCAGACTGATTTCGACAACGCGCCAAAGATATTACTCTACCACTGGCGTAAATCCCGGGGGGGGGGATGGGGGTTATATCCCCCCCACGCACTTTTCGAGGCGGGGGGGGGTGACCTGTACAATCATCCCCCCACTTTTCAAGAAAAAAATATATTTTTTTATTAATCAATCATTGATAAAATTGCTATATAGTGAGAATTTCTCCTGAAATGCCTTTAACATGCTTAAGATCGTCCAATTTTAAACTCAAAAGCTCCTGGCTTGGTCGCTTCGCTTCCTCGCTTGCACTTTCCCTAAGTAATTTGAACATTTCGGCCCGGAAAATTCCTGTGTATGGCCTTGTTTTTTAAGGCAGTCTCCACTGTATGGTAGTATAGTTATAATCAATCATTTTGAAAATGTGTAGTTCCGATTTTTAACTTATATTTATTCAAAACGTTGGTTTTAGAATGAAGTATCATACTGGCAGACATGCAGAGACCAGTAATCTCAACTGCCCGAATTAAAGAACACTGTCGTAAATTGGGAAATTGGGAGGAGGGGGATTGGGGGATATATCCCACCGCTTTTCGGGAAGGAGGGGGATGTTCTGTACAAATATACCCGCACTTTCAATAAGTTTTTGGTGTTTATTCAATTATTACTAACATTTATATTTTTTTAAATGCTAGAGATACTGTTATCTGAATATCCTGATGTTTCCGGTTTAATATCTCTCATTCATGTTCATTACTAGCGTGTTTTTCATTGGTCCAAATGGGTATTCTATCGATATCCCTATTTAGTGCACAAATAACGCAAAATGTAGGCCTAATGAAACATCTTATTATCAACAAAATGCAGAAAACAAACTCAGATATTTTCACGTGAGGACATAAGGAGCTCAATCGTTTTCTTTTCAGTTAAAACAATTGTCATTTTTTTCCACCTCTGATAAGCCTCCCTATAACAATGGCCTTTTTTTTTTACATGGTAGAGGCACCTGTTCGAATTTACGTGCCGCTACAGTACTGCCTTTTGTATAAGTGATACTGTTTCTTTTAATGCCCCCTTTTCCTCTTTATTTTGTGCCCCAAATTTGAAACGACTTAGAGCAACTTACTTAAGTTTTTTTTTTCAGGCTCGCTCGCTACGCTCGCTCGCCGATATTTGATGTATTATGTTTGAAGGTCTTTTCAGTCTCTGAATTTGAGACATTTCAGAAACATTTTCCCCTTTTATAAGATGTTATTAGTCACCATGCATTCTCATAGGTCCTAAAACTTTTCTCGCTCGCTTCGCTCGCTCGTTCATTGATATAGGCCATGAAAACCCAACTGCAAGATTTAATGCTATGATATTTACTGTTTTTATATTATAAACAGCAAATGATCGAAAAACACATTATGTGAAAGGTCTAAAATGTAATCACAATAAAAGCTATATGCCAATTTTAGGGTAGAAATAGTAGTATTTTTGCACGTTGTAGGTGTCCCCTTTTCCAAAAAAAGCCCTTGATTTTGGGGTGTCCCAAAAATTTGGAAATTTCATCGATCATCCCCCCCCCCCACTCCTCGGACCGGATTTACGCCCATGTACTGTACTAATTGATTGAATTAAATAAGATTTGTTTTAGATTGCAAAAAATTCACCGACTTCATAATGCGACGTACATTAATTTCAGTCTTTCTGATTGAGCGAGGATCTTTTTGTTCAATACAGGCATCATTGGGTAACGACATTTCAGTGTGAAAGAAACACAGAAGTTACAAACATTACCAACCACAACAATTTCATATTCGAAAATACAGAAAGGAGAAAGAGAAAATCACGCCCTGGGTTCGCCGATCACATCCTTGATTTTCAAGACACCCCAGCAACAAGTGAACAATTTATGTACCGTTTCCAATGCACAGTTTTTTATTGTCGGATTGTAGAATACTGCCAACCATATTGAGTTTATACAAATATCATCGCATGTGACTGCTAAAACATACTGTAATATAAAAGTAAATCAGTTGATTGCTTTTATGAACTTCTCCAAGCATCAGTTCCCTTATAATTATTTTTTTTCTCAATCACACCAAATAATTTTGTTTAACACTACTGATAAGAGGGGCGTCAATGAATCCCTATTTTTTCTAATTCTTGTTGGTTGCTTAATTTTGTTTTGTATTAAATCCAAAATTCATGTGCTTCGTGTTATAAATAAGGTATTATGTTTTACTCGCTGCTCGTAAATGTAATTGTTATTTCTTTGCTGTTGATGTTGCATTTGGAATTTGTATTTATATGCATGTAAACGCAATTAATTTCCTTCTTGCACTAATAAATTGAAATTGTAATTGTAACTAATCATCAATGACATCAGCTGAAAGCTGCAAACAGAATCATCGCAGGAACGCACTCACAGTAATTTCGCAGAAGTACACGAATCATGATAGAGTTTTCCTTATTCACTTGGATAGGCATACGTCATCAACACTCCTTTAGCAGGTACGCTGTAATTGTAAGGGGATGCTATGTCACGATGACCTATTTCGCGGTGATCTAGGACGTCGCGAAGCTCAAAACCCCTATAATAAAAACCGATTTGATCGAGCTGTAAAGGCACCGTCTTGTTTTCCGATGTCGGATTGAAGAAAACTATGCTAAACTCCTCCCATCCGGTGAGATTTTTTCTCCAGATATCGACTCCATCGACCTGAAATTGAGAGTTGAGGAAGGAGGACGGGGTGTTTTAGAGTCGTGTGACGAAGTAAATTGACGTGGAGGTGATGAGACGTATCGGGTGAGATAGCGAGATGGGATGATGCATGTCGGAAGGATGATAACGTTATGTGTCTTTAGCTTAAAGACCGAAGTTTTCCGTTTTACAAATGTCAAATTCCGTTTTTCTCCGCATTGTAATTTTGCAATTTTCCGACTTGAATTATTTTGGAGCAAAAAAAAAAATCACAAAAATAACATCAAGCTTATTAGACCCGTGGGGGTTTTGATACGGGTTTGGGGACATTACAGGTAACGCATACCCGGACACATAGTTTCTTTATTTGGCTTTATTACATTTTTTTTTGGGGGGGGGGGTAAATTAGATTAGTTTTATTCAATAAATATTTATAAATTTTTACTTCCGGGGGATTTTTTAGGCATTTTTAAGAATTTTTGTTCAAACTGTCCAAGTTATACCTCAAATTCCGTTATTTCCGCGTAAAATCCGCAACGCGGAAAACTTCGGTCTATACCATTACCTTGGCTTCTAGCGAAATTTCTAGAAACAGCGAAACAACGATCTTCTAGGGGCTGATTGCGAGAAATCGACCTTTCTGTTTTTAAAATTTAAAGTAGAGTTTTATTCTCAAACAAAATAATTGTTTTTGCAAAAGGAAAGGGCTTACTTTCTGGAGATTGTGGGCATGAGACCATAAGCCACATTCCTATAGGAAAATGTATCAGCCTACTATTGAAAACCACAGCATGGAAAACGAGACTGCCCACCTAAATCTTCATGGAAAGACATCACAAAAAGGTGATCCGACATTTGCTCCGGCGACAATTGCTCCGGTGACAATATCTCAGAAAACAAAGAGTTAGGGTTAGGGTTGCCATTGGGTTTACAGTTCAGAATAGGGTTAGGGTTAGGGCTGAGGTCAGGGTTAGTGCATGAAATAATCGTCGGAGCGATTGTCGCCGGAGCAAATGCCGGACATTCAACATAGAGAAGGATCACCCAGGTTGACCTATTGAGGAGGCAGAAGTGGCAAGAAAGAAGTGCATGATTTGGAAGTGCCTCTCATGTGAGACAGGAGGTGAATCAACACACGACCGTTTGGTAAAAATCTGGTGAAATAAGATGAACATTAGTGCTTCATTTTCGCGTCTTAAATAAAATCATGTGAACATGAGACGAATACGAATCAATGAGTTGTCGACTGTACTGCAACTGGTGAATAGATTAGATGGTCGGATATTGGTCGGATTGTAATCGGGTCTCGATCAGTGCTAGTGCATGCAGAGGGTTTCAGTCTAGAGTCTTTATCGCTATGCCAAAGATCCTAGCCTTTGTATGCTTTGATAACGTTCAACTTGACGTGCTGATACTCTCAGTAGTGGTGATCGTCTGTGATGTTTTGATTACATCGGCTGTGCATATCCTCTCGATGCGACGTCATTGATCAGTAATGCTAGGTTCACACTGCCGATCTGTTAACTCGATCAGGCCCGATCAGGCCAGTATTGGGCCTGGTCAGTCTCGCTCGGCAAGGTAATCGGGGTCAATCTACCTTGATCGGGCCGGGTGATCGACAACTCTCTGGCTCCCTACTCGAATGTTTTTGGCGGTTAAAAATATTCGAGTAGGTAACCAGAACGAGGTCGATCAAGGCAGACGGACGCCGATCATGGTAGATTGAGCCCCGATTACCGGCCGAACTGGACCGAAAAGGCCAAAATTTGGCTTGATCGGGCCTCATCGAGTTGGCAGATCTTCATGGCATAAGCGCGCTCCAATAATTTGTGCATACTTGTGCATACTTGAAATGTCATGACATTTCTGGAAAAGAATAATCGCATCACATTTGTGTGTGTTGTCAATTCTGAGCAAAATGCGATGTAAACTATTTTGGTCGTGAGGTAGATAAAGCATTTGTTTTCATCTTGTAGTATTTCAACTATGCCACTGTAACAGTGCATAAACCTGAATAATATGCCTTTTACATTATTAAGACAATAATCTTACCCCATTGTATGATTATAAAGTTGCCCCTCGAGAGAGGGCTTTTCATACAGCCCTACATATTTTTTAACCGAGGACATTTTTTGGTGGATTCATGAAACATCAAAGAAAACACACTAAAAGTACATTAATATAAAAGCAGCGACTTCTATCAAGTTTATTTCAATTGCCAGGTAGTGTCGACGAAAATGTGATACATCTCAAGCAAACAAACAAGAATTTACTGAATACGGTTTACCTTCGCCGAATTCCCAATATAAACTACATTAAAATGCTTCGTATACTCCGATTACTTCCCAGATTTGTTGCAATCATTCTGATATACATGTATAATACCACTATACAAAACAAAAGAAAGAAAGAAAGAGTGTTTGTAAATACTACAGCACCAACTTATCATCTGGTTTATCTTCGTAAGATGTGGAACTATATTTTGATGACCTCGAATAAGTGTGAGAGAAACAGACTCGTCACCAAAGCGTTAACATGGAATAGATGCACTGCACAATCCTGGGTGTTAACACTCATGGTTTTGCCGAATTGATACCAAATATGGTGTAAATCGTCAAGCCTTATAGTGTTACAAATATGTGTTACAGAATTCTTTCGGTGTTAGAGCAACGCTTATATAGAATATTTAAATTCAACACCGGTGTTAAGTTCAATGCAATTAAAGGCAGGGGATCTCTTTTGCATGCCTAAAAATTAACATTGTGTAAATACACTGGCAATTAGAAGAAAATGCCATCTGGGAACCTTTAGCAAAATATAGAAGCTAGAAACTCAGTTTTAGTGGAATTATAGTGACCGTTAGACTCAGATTTGATTTTTTTTTCTCGCGAGGAAAAAATTCCTACCATAGAACGTACACTAAACGGCTATTGTTTTTCTTTTGCATTTTTCAAATTCTAGGCAATCACTGATCCCCAGATTTTAAAGACATGCCCTTCATCAATAGCCTAAGGGCATGGATTATCTTTTCCTGGTCTGCGGGGATGTTTGCAAATGAGATCCACTGCCTTTAAGACTATCGTAACGTATAACTTAACATTTTACACACGCATCAAACAAATGTTGTTCGAATATAATACATGAATATCATTCTTCAAAAGCACCTTAATTGAGTTATTATGTAGGAAGTATTTCTAAAAAGAGCAAACAGTTCATACTTTAAGGGATGTTTACCGAAGAGCAAAGAAGGAACATTATTTCAGAATGAATTTACAGTGAAAGTGATTTTGTTTAGTCTGCAGCACACCTCAGGATTACAGTCACTCCTTTCAGAGAGTACAAAATCCACGCAATTAGATGTTTAATGAGTAAAAAAAAATCGTGCGAGCGTTCTCCGTTTCATGATGAGGAATAATTTTGTCGCGTAAAAAACTCCATAAACTCTTCGTTAACTTTATCGTTCAAGTTTGGTTTCAAACTTTAATACAATCATTACAATCATTATTTATTCACTTGGATAGGAGTACGTCATTAAGACCCCCTTAGCAGGTACACTGTAATTAAAAGGGGTGTAGATCCCGCGATGACCGATTTCACGATGGTTTAGAACGTCCCGAAACTCGTAACCAAGGCCGTACGTGAAACCAATTTTGTCGAGCTGCAAGGACACGGTCTTGTTGTTTGGGGTTGGGTTGAAGAAAGCTAGACTACACTCGTCAATCCCGGTCAGATTTTTCTTCCAGATGTCGACTCCATCAACCTGAAGTTTAGAGATGAAGAATCGGAAGGAGGGTGATGACAAGTCATGGAAGTTTCCCCGGGACGGAAGAAATGACAGGTGTCTTGAAGTTTTCCACGATGGAAGCGATGAGGTCCACGTGTCACTGATGGGATGACGAGGAGGATAACATGAAAGTTTTCTCCGAGATGGAAGAAATGATGACAATGTGTCTTGAGGTTTTCCACGGTGGAAGCGATGAGGTCCACGTGTCACTTATGAGATGATGAGGAGGATGACATATGGAATTTTCTCCGAGAAGGAAGCAATGGTGACGTGTGTCTTTGAAGTTTTCCACGATGGAAGTGATGAGGACCACGTATCACTGATGAGATGACGAGGAGGAGGATCACATAAAAGTTTTCTCGAAATGGAAGAAATGATGACATGTGTCTTGAGGTTTTAGTGAAGATATCCATATATCACTGATGAGATGACGAGAAGGATGATGACAGGGAAGCTTCCACGAGATGGAAGAAATGATAACACGTGTCTTGAGGTTTTCCACGATGGAAGTGATGAGATCCATCCATCACTGAGAAGATGGCGACAAGGAGGATGACATGTAAGTTTCTCCGAGATGGAAGAAATGATGACATGTTACTTGAGGTTTTCCGCGATGGAACTGATGTGGTATCACTGATGAGAAGACGAGGTTGAGGATGATATCGGAGGGATAATGTCGGGAGGATGATGTCAGTAACAGGAGGATGATTACTAGGTAAACGATTTAATTAAGGTTTCATAATCAACGTCGGCGAGTGTAATAATGTTTCTTTGTGATGGTACTGTACGAAAACGCGGCAAACAGAAGGAAACATGAAACATTCTGGTAGAAGGGTGCCAATACTTCAATATACTTGATTCACAAAACCTTTAAATTATATTCTTACTTGCAATAAGTGAACAAAACCAGCGAAAAGGAGTAACAAAATAATCTGACTACATGTAACAATGCATTTCCACAGTTTCATTTACCATCGTGGTACATCAAACCTATGTCATAGTCTTCTGCGAACAGGCAACCGAAATATTAGACAATATTCGAAAGTTCGCACTCTCTTGATTTTACACGAATAAGTCATTAATAAAATACCTCTCATTGATAGGTACGCTTCTTGCTATGTACTTATATTCCTGAGGTATCAGAGGATACATAATTGTGTTATTGTCTTCCTCAAAAAGGAGGTATTATTATCGTTAAGCACGTATTTGCGGTTACAGTATCTTCTACTTGGAACAATGAATACTGCAGTATTTGGTCTTGTATATTTACCGCCCACTGCGTGTATATTTCTAATCGTTAGAGAAGAAACGAACTTGATTGTGATTTAGAAAGAATCATTTCATTGTCGATAATCTAGATTTGTATGGATTGTTCAAATATTATATTTGGAATAATAGTTCATGAAATCTTGTGAATCATGACTGTGCACGCGTGGCCTCTTACGTATCCTGAAGGATCACAATGACGCTCCACAAAGCTGTAACTTCTCATTTTTAGTACGGGAGCACGGACCCGAAAATGAAAGTTTCCGTGCAACCCACACTACATCTCAATTCTGACCCGATAGGATGGTAGAATAGACCCTGTAGGACAACCCTAGGTACCTTGTATAGTCAAATTGTGGTATCACTTAAAAGATATAGGCCCTTGAACTTAAAGGAACACTTCACCAGAAATATCAAAAATAAAAATTCCATCTGCTTACTGATGTTTTTGTACGATATCGTGCAAAAGAATAGTCGTCACGGTTTGTAATGTATACGAGGTTCTTACAGAAACCTTGATAACTAAATAATCTCTCCCACGTCTCTCTAAGTACCATATCCGAGACCCGTAGGCGATCATGATGTGCCAAACACACTCTCAGTGTGTCTCAAAAAATAATTGACTGCAAGTGAACAACGCCCTCTTTGGCAATTATAAAATACTCTTGTGACATATGCTTACGTTCAAACGGAAGCTGCATAGTCTTAGCTTCAAAATACCGTTATTTTGTTTAATTTGCTTGTCTAATCTGTCAAGATATGTTATAAGAAAAGGGCTGAAATCGCGATTGCTGCACTTTTTACTACAGCCCCGATTAAAATACACCAATTGTGATTTCACCCTTTTGTTGACTTGACAAAACATATCTCGAGATCTAAAACAAGCAAATTGACAGAACAAATGGCATTTACCAAGCCTAAGACTTTACCTTAACGCTATTTTAAGTCATAATTCACAGAGTATTTTTAATTGCCGAAGAGCGGCGCTTTTACTTGCCGCAGGAATTTTTTGAGACATGCTGCCAGCCACGCTCTTTTAAAATTGTTCAACGTGATAGCGCCCTCATTGGACAGTTAAAAAATACTGCTGTGGCCCACATGTTTACGTCAACATTCAAGGACACAAGTCTTAGCTTCAAATGCTGTTTTGTTCTGCTTCAATTTGCTTGTTTTGATCTCGAGATATCTTCTGTCTAAACACACAAAATGAAGGAATCACAACTGGGTCACACTTACGGGAAGGGAGGGCCTGATGCTATATTGACTGTAGTAAAAGTGCCACATTTGTGATTCCACCTTTTCGTTTAACTGAACATATCTCAGGATTAAAAACAAGCAAAACTGAACAGGAAACAACGGCATTTGAAAAGCCAAGACTATGCCCTGAATGGTTGATGTAAGATGACGCTCAAAAAATGTTTTGTTTTCATTACCTAAGTGGAGGGCGCTTTTGACTTCGCCACAATTATTTTTGAGACACACTGTATATAGCTTTTGAATCAGCCCCACCTCCGCTGACCTGCCCCTGTTAAATAAATGTCAAAAATCTGCTAAGCTCATGCAACTCTTCATCCCTCAACGCATCCAACATTTTCCCATCTCAATTTGTGATACGTATATCAATCTTTCTATCTATCTAATCTATCTATCTATCTATCTCCCATTATCTATCTATCTATCTATCCTATCTATCTGATCTATATTTCTATCTGCTGTCTTTCTATCTATCTGCTATCAATCAATCTTTCTACCATGTATTACCTGTCCCTTTCCATCGCATCTAGTATCTACTGTTTTCATTATCTGTCTATCCTTTTTCCTTCACTATAAACTTTCAGGGTTGAGGGTGCGTCGGACCGTTTGGGAAAAATCTCACGGAAGTGGAGGAGTACAGTTTAGTCTGCTTAAATCCATCCTCGCGAAAACAAGACTGGTGTCTATGACGGCTCGACAAAATAGGGTTCTCTTACTACCTGCGTTATATGTTTCGTGACGTCCATAAATCATCGTGAATAGCGTCGTTTTGATATTGCTTACTCCGTCTTATTTCAGTGTTCTCCCGTGGTGGTCTTGATGACGTATGCCTATCCATGTGAATATAATTCACAAAGATTTTTGGGATCAAGGCAAATACGCTAGTACGGGAGCAGATTCTGAAAAAACGGCCCTGGAAAGTGACTTTCGTGCCAACCCACACTACAGTCTCAATTTCTGACCCGATAGGATGTAGAATAGACCTATAGAACACCCTAGGTACCTTGTTAGATCAAATCTGTGGTATCCACTTAAAGATATAGGCCCTTGAATTAAAGGAACTTCTTCACCAGAAATAATTCGCAAACATAAAGAACTTCTCTGAAAATAATTGGTCTATATCTTGAGATGTTCGTGATGAAATCTCCCAAAATGATATTCAAACATTAGAATCGACCTCAGCTTCAGTTGCATGATATATTTCATACATGACACCCTTTCTGACCTCCACATTAAAGGCGAAAGTATAAAGTCACATTATACAGGATGGCCAAGAGAGAACTGCAAACACCTGCCATTCGTAATTTCTTCAAACCACATTCGCAAAAATGGTCTTGATGTGGTAGATTCCAAATTTCTTTAGTAAGAGCAGACATTGATTTTATTTTAATGCCTGTGTTAAAATGATTGCATAATTAGTTTTTAATGCGTTTTATACGTAATAATTGCTATATATTCTGAAATCGCATAATAATTTTCTTACCTGCTCAAAAGGTGAAGCTACACGTATTACATCTTTCATATGGGAAATGCTTTAGATGCATATCGAAATTACAGGTGTAAGACGAGAATTTTCATTGAATCATTCAAACATTTGATAGGGATATATTATGTAATGTGTGGAAAAGAATGTTCATAACCACAAAAAGAAAAAAAAAATGCGATTGATGTTGAAGAAATTAACGACCATAATTTATAGGTTCTTTCTGGCTTCTGTGTAATCTGGGTAAAGCGATTTTGTTTGTTTTAGTTTCAAATGTTCTATCCACTGTTCCAGTAGTGCTAAAGTGATCGTAATGGAGATCTATTTTAAAGCAAAGCTTATGTGGAATCTTTATTTACATCTTCTGCTAGTTATAACGGCTGAACTTGTGTAGCTATATCCTACGGAAGCTATAATCGGTTTTACTTCATCTTCATAAAACGTTACACTGTAAGTTTGTACATGATTGAAAGACGTTTTTACCCAACCAATGCCCCAGCATTCGGGTAAGATGCCACGTTTTAGAGAAAAAGAAACAACAAATCATCTGTGGGTCCACCAAAATTCTTAAATATGCTATGCGCATTTCCAAAATAAAGGGACATTATTAGAAGGGCATCGTTTGTTGCAATTGGGTCAACGAAAAGCAAATCTCTGTAATTGCGATTTTTAGTTAATGACACCATATTGGGGGATAGCGCGTCTAGGATAAACCCGGGTATAATGTACCTTCAATATAAACTGTTAAAATTTGCATTTTACGCATAGGTCTTTGAGAATAAGAGGACACTCTTGGAATTCCCATGATGTTGTCAGTTTTTAAAAAAAAATCGTAAGGCATTTGTTCCTTGAACAGCGAGTTAAGTTATTTGAATCATAACCAATAATGCGCACACCATTATCTGTCAAAACGCTATGCGCACGCGCCTTGTAAAGTGTAAAGAAAAGTTCACGACTATAAACTCTTCTTATAATTTCATGATTTTATCCTTTAAAATTCGATGACCAATATCTGCAACTTGCCTTGCATCAAGATTGACCTGCGTTGAAGTTTTAAAAGATGATTGACGCGTACCAAACACCCCTACCCCAAGAAAAATAATATTTCTTAATTGGGCTTTCCTTCAATGTATTTGGTTTAGCGACATTGGACTATATATTCGCTTTGATAATATTTTGACATGTGAGGTCTCCAAAAAACTGATGAAAATATATATACACTCAGAGAGTTGTTACGTACAATTCTTGCCACACTGATGTACTGAATTTACCCGGTGCTGTAAATATCTTACCAGAATTATATTTGAAAGTTAAGTGTAAGAATGGAAGTGGAATCACCACATTCATGCTAAAAATGATACCATTTCACAAGGAAAACCATAGCCGATTCTTCTGACAGGACATTTTCTCAGTTCAGCATTCATCGTGCGTAACGTAATACGGGCTATTTACTCCAAAAACGTTGTCATGGAAGGATACAGAGATTTAACAATTCCCAGCTGCGGAATTATTTTGCAATAATATTGATCATATTAATACCTTATTAGAATTTATTAAAGAGCAAATAACCAATTTCCAGTCCATTATTACAATACAATACACTCCACTGAATTTACTTGTGACCAATATGTTGCCTATTTATTCCTATAATTCTTCATCTTAATGTATTAAACTGGTCATATTTTACAAAAGAGCGCAGTGGCATAATTGCTACTTTATATTCATTATCTAGGTGCCACAATGAACTGAGGGAGGCATATTTGGGTGATAAAATATACCATTATTGCTGAAAGTTATAACTTCTTATGGAAAGCAGTCACCTCTCGTCAAAAAAAAAAATACAAAGCAATGGTACATGCACGAGAAAATTTTACAGACAATTCGTACACAGTGAATGTTGGTTATGCATTGTTCCTCGCTTAACGATGACTGTGGAAGCCGGTGAAGTGGAATATGTACTTTAAAGTGGTCTATAAAAACGCATGAATCCAATCCTGGGTCATATTGTCAGAAGCAAATTGCTTAAACAATGAGAAATAATCTCAAAAATAGGCGCAACAAATCTGGATCTTATATCAAAGCTGATACCAGGAACAACTTTGGAATGCAACTGGTAATGGGCTAATTGTCAGGGAAAATTGCTTCAACGTTCGAAACACTGCTTTCCTAAGCGTGAGAAAACAACAACAACAACAACAACAAACACAATCGGATCTCAAATTGCTCCCTGTCATTTATTTCTCCTCGTAAATGTATGACATCGAACCAATAATGTACTGATGTAGTGGTGATGAATTAAATCAATACTGAGTGCTCTGTATTTATAGAAAATTGATTGGTTATAATGGTAAGGAGATGCTGCAGAGAGAAATATAAAATCGTAATTATCTAATGGTCCCATATATGTCAAATTTGAGAAATATGTACCAAGCAACTACTTCATGGAACAAGTCTACCTCTGACCTTTTTTTGAAAAACTGCCACACTCGCTCTCTAATTTGCACACGCGTGCCTTCATTTTAACTCAATTATACGCATTTTATGTACCAATAATAACCAGATACCAGCGTATGACGTTGGATACGATTAGTACTTATATGAACATGTAGTCGTTAAAAGCAACATAAAGCATCAGTATAAGCAGATAAGTCTACATACTGGCCACAAGACCCTATTTTTCACGAAAATTACACAAGTAGAAGAAGTCGATTATCGCAAGCATTTAACTTATATCCTGGATTATAGGAAATTGTAGTCAAGACGAGCTCTTTATTTATTCAGTTTCATTGAACACAATTCCCGAAATGGGCATGCTGAGATACTTACAGGCTGACCAAAATAACGTCAAAACACAACTCGAATTAAAGGTAAATGACAGCCCGATTTGGGGTAGTCCTCAACTTGGGCTGAAACTTACTCTAAGAATTAAGTAAACTATGCAAGATTCTCCTGTGACAATATGTTGTATGTCAAACGTTGCTGCTTCCCTAAAATAAATAATAGTCAATATCACTCGGGGCCACGGAAAACCTAGCTGTGTGGCTCTCAGGGCTTATTTTTCATCATCCCCGGCATAAATAAGATACAGTTGTTTTATGCTTGTCGTCCTTAAGTAAACAAATTTAGCAGACAGATCCTTAGCTGGGAGATCCACTCCTTCTAGTGTATCATTGTATATATTTCAACTCATTGGTGTCTTGAGGCATTTCAAGTGTTCCCAATCATGGCAACTAACCTCTTAATACTTTCAGATGGCATTGTAGTATTGATCAATTTGGCTACGGTATTCAACATCACATTTCCAATAAATTACCCACGGAATTACATTTAAACAGTTCTCTTATAGGGTCTATTTCCCAATGTTCTTATTTCAAAATTTCTCAACTACTTAATTATCACTTAATCTTAGTTCTGTTGCTGATTGCTACCTATTTGTCGCACAATGTTTCTATTACAAACGGTCGTTATCAGAAGGTTCGTTATTTCGAAATTCTTTTTTTTCGCGGTTCCGTTCTGAAGGATCGTAAACTCGCAATTTGTCATTGCAACAACCACACCCTTCATTTAGGTACATAATGAATGTGTCTGGAATTAACGAATCTTTGGAAATAATGCCACTCCGCAAATTCGTTCCTCATACCAAATATTGTATTTATATGTTACTCTATATAACAACCTCTTATAATCCATTACACGTAATATTGTAAGGGCATAGTACATGTATTATTTTGTATCATACATGTAATAATTATCTCATTTGAATACTGCGGTGAAAATGCTCTTGTCGTGATTTCATGAGAATTTCGGCAAGACATCACCGTTTTACGACAGTGTTATGCGACCTGACATTACGTTACGATAATAAATTTACACTAATCATGTATTTAAAGAGCAGAAGCTTAAGAATCGCAAGGATTATATATACTCTTCATATCTCACTTGTATGGAAGGACGTACATGTGTCATTCACAGAATCAAAAGAATTAAAAGGCAGTTCGATCCTGTCAACAGAATAATATTCATCTTCGAGTTAAAATATCATATTTAAATATTCGTCCCATCGCAATTTGTAGTTTTTAATAATACCACCCGGTTAACTTGTCCTTTTTATGCGTGCTACCTCGATCTGGTGCGTGAACAAGCTTCCTCACCGTTTTCCCTAAACTTTGCACCTACTAGTGACCCGTTCTTTTTAATTTCAAAGGAAACAATGAGTGCATAAATGTGCACCTATTTTGGGAAATCTCAGTCAAACGAAGCAAGCCGTGTGCCTTCCCTTCTCAAATCATTAATGCATTGGGCTAAACAATACCTCAATCCCACAATATCAAATATACTAATGATATTACCTTGAACCTTTAGAATATTAGGTGAAGGAAAATTATTGATGTGCATTCCAGAATATTAATTACAACTACATATTAAACACTATAAACTAATAAATTATTTTAACAACGTAATTGAATTAAAATCATTTTAAGCACTTAAGTAGAAAAAATGCAAATAAAATAATACTTAACAAAAATCACATTTAACCGAGACTTATACAAGCCCAGAAAGAATACAGCCTATAGTCATTAATTTCTTCTAACATAATATTTCTTATGCGTTAGAACATTCTTTTTCCCAACCCAAAAAGTATTATCATTGATATCCCTATCCAAATTGTGGATGTCTTTGGTTAATAATACCTCGTCGTACCACTCGTAATTTGAGTGCGTATTCTTCCCCCCTAAACAATTTTCCATAGTGAAAGTATAGTGTAGCTTTGAACATTTTTCGAAATTAGGTGAAGAACAATTATGATGTGATCCAGAATATTGCGAACATATGTTAAACACCAAAAAACGTATTAAATTTATTTTAATAAGCCGCTAAGTAAAATAAATCATTTTTAGCACTTACGGTCGCGAAAGCAAAATAAACTAAACTTAACAAAATCACTTTACGAGATCTATACAAGCGCCCAGAAAAGAATGCAACAGCCATAATAAGTCGTTAATTTGGTCCAACATTCATGTTTTTTCTGGTTGAGCAACATTCTTTTCCCAAACAAAATTATATCATGATATCTGCTGATTTACAATCAGTGGATGTCAATCTAATCACCTCGTCTTACACTGTAATTTTGAGATGTATTCTTTAACAATTTTCCATATGAAATGTTTTGAGTGTGAGCTTTAACATTTTAAATTAGGCCGTGAAGAAAATTACTTATGCGTTTCTTATGACCCATAATTTACTTCCTAAAACACATTAAACACTAATTATTACAATTATTTTACAAACGCAATAAAAATAAAAACCATGCAAAGTTGAACTAAAGAGAAACAAACCACTTTACCGGAGATTCATACAGGCCCAGAAAGAATGCAACACCTGCGATCCGTTTAATGTTCTTCAACATCATAGACAAAACTGTCATTGTTTTTTGCTTATATAGTTAGAAAATTCTTTTTCCAACAAAATGATATAATAAATTATGCTTTAAATTATCCGGCGTTTGCGATCCTCACGTCACTTTATGTGGCGACAATGTCGTTCGCTTATCAAATTCGCCCCTTTATTCAACAACAGGATCCTCCGCGAGCGGACTATTTCTTGTGTCAGGCAGGCGTGCGATGAGATAACAATAGATAGAATAAATCTCAATAACAAAGGAGGCATTATGTCCTTTGTCTGATTCCAACAGGCACGCCGCATTGCAGAGAATATTTCGGCGTTCTTATGACAACCTTGGATTAAAGGATTCGCATTTTGGGGGTTATCAACATTGGCTCAGAAAAATGGTCCTAGGATCCAAAACGCCTTACTCGAAAATCAATGAACAGCGGTACCATTTTGTTGGGAAAAGAATGTTCTAACTGACTGATCTACACATACAAGCGACCGATTTTTGCCGATGACTGTTTGAAGGAAGAATTAACAATTGCATGTTGCGATCTCTCTCTTTGGCCCATCCTGATATAATGCTTGACGTATATACTTTTCGCCTTTTAAGTGCTGCAGGTCAGCAAGGGGCGTCATCTATGCGAATATACATTGCAACTGGAAGCTCGAGGCGATTCTAAATGTTGTGATATCATTAATAGGGGAGATTTCATCCACGTAACAGCTCAAGATATAACAAATTATTTTGCAGATGCAATC
>JZLH01S0151445.1:928-21366 GCA_001188425.1 Eucidaris tribuloides
TGTGTCTGAAATCTTTTCTCTCCTCCGCATCTTTGAATGGGAGTCCCTGTTGTATCTCAAGTGCATCTGGGCCAATTGTGCGATAAAATGTGCGATACGAATCTTGTCACATTCATTCTCTAACCCAGTAATTACTTCATAGCTATCCCACATCTGGCTAAAAATCGCTTAATTCTTCTTCATATCTCCCTTCACAGATAGGGGTCTTGGTAGTGGCACACTCGGTTTACTACTAGGTCTACGCCTTTCCCTAGCACTTTCACCACCTAATCTTTCCCCGTTTTCATTCCCATTGTCTCCTCCTCCTCTCTGAGAAGAAGCCCTTACCGGATCCCTTTCCGAATCCGACATGTGAATGTGACTGCCTGTACACTAACACAAGCAAGTTAGCCAATTTTGGTGGCAATTATACAGCTCAAAAGTAACCAATTGACTCAATCATTAAATGAACCCAACTACCTTACCGTATAACTACTATACAATCGTGATTATGTTTCCACAACATTTTATTCTACACAATGCATATCACGGAAAAGTAACGTAACTACATTATAAGTCACTCGATATGGGTCAATTAACGAATCGCTCAGTTCCTGTGCGAGAAACATAGTAGCGGCCGCTCCAACGCGAGGTCGCATTCACGGATACTTCGATCGCTACGAACTTGTTCGATTGCACTACGGCTTCGCGTGTACAATGCATGCTCAGTGGACGTGACGGGATCACGAACAGTTTGACTCTGGAAATCATTATTTTCGGCGGTCGCTACTTCAGGAACGAGTCCATAGATTACTGCTGAGAAATCCTCACTCTGACACCATGTTTAGTGCTCGTAGAACCAACATAATTAGACTGTCACAACTAATTCGGGTATCTGGAACTTTATTATAAACTCGTGTCCCAATAACTTCGTGTTCTATACATCGCCATAATACATCACAAACTTATACTAGAGGGCGCAGTTCTGCCCTACATTTTATATATATTATATATACGTATATAGTACTATATATATATATATATTATATAACTACTGCAATCGACTCAGCAACTGTCTCGGCAGGCTCCTCATATCCTGCCGTATCTTTCAATATTCCGCTACTCTCTGGTCTCCTCTTTAACAATACAATTCGCTCTCTTGCACCCATATGCCTTTCGAATATCCGAAGCACCACATTGCAGCTCTTTTGCCCTTTCTCTGTATGTCTCCATAAACATCATCAATTCAATATTGCACCTGCAGTGCTTCTAAATGGCATGAAACCCCCTCTCAAATTGACACCTATTTGTCATCTTCCACAACTCTTTCGAAAAGTATGACTCGTCCCCTTTATTTCTCTAAAATTACCACAGCTCTGCACATCACTCTTACTCTTTCAGACTGGCAAGAACATGCTTTTCCGCCTGTCATCAAGTATCATTTCACTATCCAAGATTCCATTGAACAGCTTTGTCAGGAACCTCGCTCCATTGTAACCCAGACACTTCCATGCCTCCACTTGTACATTATCTTGACGAACTGCCTATCCATTTTACATTCTGTTGATTGCCGATCTCACTTCTTGCTTAATGATCTGCAGATAGGTCGTACTTCCTCATTAACTTTGTTTGTAGCATCTATCCTCCCCCTCCCCTCTCCCATTTTCTTCATATAGTCTTGCCATCTGTGTTAACACTCTCTTCATCAGTCAAAACATTTTGCTTTCATCCTCATTACATGTCTTTCCCATCATTCTCTAACTGTCTAGCCAATCAATACATATCATTTCCCCTTCTTTGTGTCATATTTATAAAATGAATCATCATATGCCACACTCTTGGTCTTTTGCCACCGCTTTCTTCAATTTACGACATCGTCTCTCTGCTAATCCCGCTTCTTCTTTGCCGTTCTCTTCTGCATTATGGTCTCCTGTACGTCCTTATTCTATCATCATGTCTCTTTGTACCCCTCCTCCTTCCAGGTGCATACTCTAAAAAAGTTCTCCCTTATCTCATTACAACTTCAGCTAAATCCAACCATTCTTCCAATCCATTCTCCTCCATTTCCTTTCCCACGTTCTCTCGGAACTGTGCGCAACTTTCTTCCCTACTGTTTCTATGCCAATTTAAAGCTCACTTTACATACCACCACTCGATGTTGTCTAGCAGCAATTACTTTACAACTGAGAATCTCTGTGAAGTCACGTCTTATAAGTCCACTTACTTTCATATACCTCCCCTCTTACTCTGTGATCCTCCCTCATTCTCAACAAGGAATTGTCACTGTCATTATTCTTTTCGAAGAGATCACTATTATCTGCCCTCCTTAATTTTTCTTTTTTGAAATATAACTTTCCATTATATCTTCATTCCCTCTATTCCTTTCACGAACACACCCATGCAAATCTCCTCCTATTACTACTTCTTTTCCTGATGTACCCCCCCCCCTACCTATTCATCCATCTCGCTACAATAAATTTCCTTTTCCAAATTCCCGCATCCTATTTTTGGTGCACAAGAGCGTATAACATTTGCAACTGTTCCCTAAATCATCACATCCATACTCATTATCCTATCAAACACATTTTTACGCTCAGTACATTATTGACAATAACATAACACTCTTTAACAATTATGCACACATTTTTCCATAAAAAGGACAACGTTCTACAGCTTGAATTTACAATGAAAACATAAGCTTAAGTATGATACATGATAGTCATTTCAATACGTTTATGTACAAATTCATGCAAGTATTTTCTGTGTCTTTGTTATATAACCATTTAAAGATCGATAAACGGAAATGTGAACATATGGGAGACCATATGGATGCCATTTTGCATGGATTAATATGTAAATTTATACAAGTTATGTATATTAGAATGCTGGAAAATTACTACTAATATCATAATTGTTTTCCTTCACCTAACAAACATGGGCATAGACACCAAAACTTACTTTCTACGGGTTTTATGTCCCAAGATGTGGTCATAAATAGGTTATATTTCGGCCATTTTGAATATATAATTCACATCCACGTTTATGCAAATTAGGTGTACATGTAGGTATAATGACTGGGAAACTGTTGTTAATAATAACATCTGTTTTTCCACCTTCAAATATCATCTTAGACATAAAAATGTACTTGTAAAGGATAATTTTGTTAAACATACATGTAAGCGCCAATGGGTTACATGGTGACCATTTTGAATCCATTCATATGCAACTTTATGCAAATTACACATGTCAGAATGTTTGAAAGTATATGATTATATCATATTTGCATTCCATGACCTTAGAAACATAAGTATACATACCAGAAATTACTTGCTTTGGAGTCCATCTGCCAAGATATGGGCATAAATAGGCCTTTATATGGCGGCCATTTTGAATTTATGCAAATTAGGCACTGATCCACCACTCGGATGTTAGGGGATTTTTAATATGTTGTTTTGGTGGCTCTTCCAGGTTAAATGCAAGTGGAATCATTTCTTTAGCAATTTAATTTGGGTTATTTCATATTTTGACTGGACTTTATATTAAGTTTTATGATTTTCAATATGGCGTCGGCGGCCATCTTGGATTTGGCGATGAACCCAAACTGTGTTAGAAATTGTTCTATAAGGTTTAGCATGCAGGAAATAGTGCAATATGATACCTTACTTGTTGATATAGGGATTACAGTTCTAGAAAAATACGATTTTATGTATTTCAAAATGGCGTCGGCGGCCATTTTGAAAAATGGCCGTTTATACAATTTTCCCGCCATTTTTGAAAAATGCATGGGAGCTATATTTTCTTAAAATAGGTCCATCTAGCCAAATCCGTTGAGAAACAAAGGTAGCATTAACATGGTCACGGATCCTAGGAAAGTGACTCTACTATCTTGTAACTTAGCATAGTTATGTCTCATGTTAATACCACGGCATGATAATCCGGTCAAATTGATAGAGCAGCTGTGACGTCATTTATAACGTCAAAAGCCAAAAGTTAGCCTTAACCTACATTTGCGATATCTCAAGCCGGCCGTCGAATAAAACAACCAATTTTGGCAAAGGTCAAGTTGAAGTCAAGGGTCCCATATCTCGTGCGCGTGCGCGTCGCGACGGGCGCTTTAAATGCTCCAAATCACTTCATATTGACAGATCTATAAGTTTCAGGTCATTTGGAGCATTTTGGTGCGAGCGCGTACGCGCATTTTTTTTTTTCGTGTGCACTACTTTTCTGAGCGAATACCATTGGTTTTTTTTCGATGGTTTTGGATGTCTGAGTGAATTCTACATCAATTAGAACCCTTTCCCGACCAGCCGGACCCAAAATATCGCTTACAAGTCCAAAAACGTAAATGAGCGCACATGCGCGCGTAGTGAATGGCGGTATTTTACAATCATTACTCTCTAGAAATAACGGTGACCCCTACTTTTTATTCGCTGCCAAAGTCGTGACGTCACTCCGAGGTCAACCAGCCGCAACCATGGTAACTGGTTCACGCGATGAGCGAGCGCGAACCCGGCTGTGAGTTCGCTATGGCCGTCGTGTCAATATACGGAAAAATGTGTTATTTTCACCAGTAATTATCCGAAACGCAGACAAAATTAAGGAATTTCAGGTACTGGAGTGTGTTCTCAGACAACTTATCCTTTATAGAAATATGCTCTTTTGCCTTATTTTTGCTACAATTGTTGATTTTGAGTGAAATGTCCAGGCAGTCATAGCGAAGTTTCGTGTAAACTGTATGAGTGATACGTTGTTATGGAAAGTGCTTGAACCATTGTCAAGGAAGTGAGCGTGACCAGAGGTCAAGTTACGTCACACCTTGGCAGCGAATTAATTATTCTGATAGCCTATGATGCGTAGATAAGGTTTCAGTTATGACTTTTTAAGACAAATTCTTCTGACGTCATCTATGACGTCACAAAGAAAAATTGTATTTTGCGCATATCTCATTACTGGAGTCGAGTAAGAAATCCAAACTTGGGTACATAGTAACTTTAGGTCAAATGTCGTCACTGGTGCTCATCATGTACCTGCGGGCGTCACGCCGAACGCGTACGCGTGCGTTTAAAATTAATTCTGAAATAAGTCATAACTATTTAGAATTAACGATGAGCCGTACTTTTTATTGCTCATTCCTACAGCCTTTGATGCGTAGATACGATTTAAGGCATCATTTTGTCATGTCCCATATCAATATCTCGGCATGGTAATCATGTCAATGTCATAGACCATCTGTAACGTCGTGTTAAAAGCTAGAGTTAACCTATTTTGCAAAATTTCGAGCTTTCCGTCGAATAGAACAACCAAACTTTGCAAAGGTCAAGTTAAGGTCATGGGTCAACTTTTGGACTAACCACGAGCGCGCGTGCGTCACGATGGGCTTGCATGGGCGCATCAACATTTTTAAAAGTTTTAAAATGCTCCAAATGACTTCTTATTAACAGTACTATATGTTTTAGATAATTTGGAGCATTTTGCTGCGCTCGCGTACGAACGCGTTTTTTCGCGTGCACACCTTTCCCGAGCAAATAACATGTTTTTTTTTTCGATGGATTTGGATATCTGACTGAATTCTACGTCGTTTAGAACCCTTTCCCGTCCACCAGAACCCAAAATATTGCTTACAAGTAAAAAAAAAAAAGAAACGTAGATCCGCGCGCGTGCGCGCTTAGTGAATGACGGGCTTTTCAAAATCACTAACTCTTTAGAATTAACGATGACCCCTACTTTTCATTGCGTATTCTGATAGCCTATGATGCGTAGATAAGATTTCATGCATCACTTTGCATGCCAAATTGTTGTCTATGACGTCACAAAGAAAAAAAAATATTTCGTGCATATCTCATCTATGGAGCCGAGTAAGATCACCAAACTTTGTACACAGTAACTTTAATTTAAAGGTCAATACTGGTGCTAATAATATGCGTGTGTGGGCCAAGACGAACGCGTACGCGCACGTCCAATTTTTTAATTATGTGATGAAGAATTTTGGGTGAAAGGAACATGTTTGAACAGGCAATTATACGTCATGTGCATTGTGAAAATCTCTTTAGATTTAATGATCGCAGCGAATACGCGGATCAGCAATCGTCTTAATGACGAATTAAAGTCTAGTTTCGTTAATTATTGTAATTGTGTGTATTTTGTTTCAGTTTTATCCAGCATAATTTGGGGGATCACGGTGCAATCAAGAAACTCGCTGTCTTTGTTAATTCCTCTTTATATTTTGTTTGTTGTAAATAACGTTATTTCTATGAAATGAATAAATAAATTGGAAATAGATAATTGAATAAAAACCTTTTGCCCGAAAAATTAATAGAGTTTCCCCAATTTTCTCCAGATTCTGAAACAGTAAGTTTGTCATCTCTAGTTAGTTTGTATATCACAAGAATTACCATAAATCATGTAGAAAGTTAGTTTTCCACCTACTTTTGTTTTGGTGGCACATTTTATGCACGTATGAAATTTTGTCGGGTCTTTTAGAACCGACAAAGAATAAATTGTACCGGTAAAGGTTACCTAATGGCTAGTGATGTTGTTTTTTTTTTCCACAACATGTGATAGGGTAAGGATAATGTATCCTGTTGAACTGTTCTCCAAACTTATACCTTCTTGTTTATTTTCGTTCTTAGTTTATTTGTCTTCCTTTATTGTTTTTAACTTGACGATCAACCGTGGGGGAGGGGGGGGGGGCTTTGACCACCACTGGAAAAGCCACTAACTCCTATGACTCCTGTGCATTTAATAAGCTATTGCAATCAACACTTTCCACTTAAGCTTACATTTTTATATAAACACGATTTACCTTTATCCATTAGTAGCTCCCGGAAAGCTACAATGGTTAAATGTAAACTGACATAAACTGTTCGCACGCGGAGCGCGCAGCGAAAAAAATAAATGGATACATAAATTTGCCTTTGGACGTAAGAATTGTCAAGTCTGGAATCATCTATTTATTTTTATTTCCTATTTCGCTGTTCTTCCCTGGAATGTTGTATAAATGCGTTAAGCCTTTCATGCAGCATGGCCGGCTAACCTTAAGATTTATAGACGGTGCTACAATGAATTAATGTACGTGAAAACAAATCCACTCATGTATATGATAACATTTACACGTCTGACAATCTGTCTTTGTTGTGCTTAATGAAAAAAAATGTAGACTTTTCTTTTTCTGAAAGTTTTTTTTCCCAGAAGTTTCGGTGTACAGCACCTGTTAAGGATTTTGATATCTTTGATCAGAAAAAAAAACCACTCAGAATTATTTCCCCTTGAGGAATATTTTGTTGAATATTTGACGCATTTAGAAGAAAGAGATAAATTATCTCTTTCTTCTTAAAATATGAGGTTTTGGTATGTTGTGTGGCCCATCAAAATGATATAAGATTTGTTTTGGGTGATCGGTGAGAATGAATGAACTTACAACAAATTAATCCCGTAATCAAATGTCACCAGCCTTAATGAGTCGATTTTTTTTTTAGAATGGTACGATTGTTATTACCAATACATAATTTTACCTCATCACTTTTGATGCCTTGCATGATTGCAAGGATAAAGCATTTACAAATCAAACAAAACCTAACAAACAATATTATTTCATTGGCACTCTTTACGTAGCAGGCACTCAAAATATATCTGAAGTGTACATGTGTCTGTTTAAAGCCGAATGGGCAATGATTTATGTAGGACCCCATTTTAACCTCTGATATCCTTACGCGCGGATATTTGTCTTCCGCAATTTAACCCTTTGTAATTTTTGTAGATGGCACCTTAACATAATCTCATCAATTAATGTGACAATTGCAAGCGTACCAAACTATTTGGTAACATATACTGCCTCGATTGACGAGTTGCAGAGACTTCCCCGTCAATGAAATAGGAGGAACTTACTCACACATATTTATATTACATATCTGATAAACCTATGGTTTGTCGAATTATACAAGCTTATTTTTAATTCCCATGAATGGAGTGTTTCAATACCGAATTTCATTTAGGATTTGAAATTGGGAAATTCTGGACCACAGGAACCTTCAGCCGGGGAAAATATCCTTTTGGAATACGGAACTGTCGCGGACTCTATCACACCAAAATCCAACAATTTAAATCCTGATTAGTTTAATCATTTCTGTTCAGAATTAAAAGGATATGTCGCTCAAAGTACATTTAAAGAATCTGTCCAGCTCAAGATACATGAATTAGTTTAACATTAATTTTCAAACTTACACGATTGGAAACATTATATCACTCCTTGGTACCTTTCAACTTAGAATTGGTCCGTTTGAATCGTTCCTCGCGGTTCAAAGTAATGGCCGTACATCCAGTGCACTGATTTCTCCATTTTTTCCAGACTTCACGCATTTGATCCGGAGTGATATCAGCTACGGTTTTACGGTAGAAATTTGAACCTTTGAAGGACCCAATGGCACGGAAATTCTCTTCCCCATCGCGGAGATGAACACCAAGCTTCTCTAAGCAAAATCCAACAAACACGTCGGACCAAGGAAAGAGTGGAATATGCTGTGATATGCAAAACACATTTTTTGTGACGTCCGTAGATAAAATATACGTAGAGCCAGCATAGAATGGTGGATATTTGTCTTTTGAGAACAAAAATTTAGGTACATACCACTTCTGAGAGCGAAGACGATGGGGCCCTTCAGTCTTGAAAAGAAACCCCATCGCGTATTTCTCCGTAGGTGCCAGAAGCAGTTCACTGGTGATGAGGTATGGATTGACAATGCTGTCGTCGTCCATCTTCATTACAAAGGTCGCATTTCGACAGTATTTACTCACCCACTTCAACCCCATTAATGTTTTCAGCGTTAAATTCAGGTAGCTTTCATGAAAGTCCTCCTGAACGATGTCGTCGTACGTCGCTGCTTCGTAGACGATCAATCTTTGCAACGTTTCGTTCTGTGTTGTGCCGAGAAGGAAGACTAAACGGACAAGGCCCCCGTATGCTGAGGTCGGCCATGCACGAATATCTCCCAATGTTTCTCTCATAACCATTCGATTTTCATAGTGATGGATCGCTGAATTCACCACTATCACCAGCCAAAACGACGCTCCATGTTCCATAATATAATCGCACGATCTAGACGGTTTAATTAAGTACGGATAATTGTGTTTATCAATTCTGCGAACATATGATTCAACAGGTTTCAATTTTTGACCGGGCATATCAGTCGGCCTCTGGTAATGATTTGTATCCATGAAATTCATAAGAGAATCTTCACCAAACGCCAATTTGTTTACATATTTGCAATATATGTCTGGGTGAGAGGTCTGTGCTTTTAATAAAGAATTCGTTCCATCAGATTCCATGGCGACCGTCTTCGGATTTTCTCTTATCAGTTTCAAAAACGGAAAAACTAGTATCATTAAAACACACAGAATAGCCAAAACGTTGAACACACAGCCACTTCGTTTATAATATCGAATGCAACGAGTGCAATACATGGTTAGAAACGCACTGAATTTAGATATACCGAGTGCAGCTTGTAATTCCTTTTGCAACGACTGATATAATAACACATTGTGTGTTCCGTATGTACGCGGAGATAAATCATTACGTGGGTCCAAATTCCATTGGTGGAGGTATTTCTCCCGACCTTCGTGAAAGTTGCTGAAACCAAGAGATATATGAAGAGTTCGGTTCCAAAAAGGTACTACATCCATAAATTCAAATTCTGAGAAAAACGCGATATTTTAATTGACATAGTTAGCAATGTCAGTTTGCAATAATATTTTCCCTGATTGTAGTACTGTATGATACAAAAGTAACAACTCTTTAAAAAAATCCACAGATTAATTGAAGGCATCAAAAGACAAATCCACATGCACACATAACACATGCAGCTCTGCACAATACCTACAAAGACAAACAGACACACACACACACACACACACACACACACGCACACGCACACACACATACACACACACAACACATACACACATACACACAGATACAAGCACACACACGATCTCGCACACGCACAAACATTCAAACACACATACACCAAAATTCACGCACGCATACATACATACACACACACACACACACACACACACGCACACGCACACACACATACACACACAAACACACACACACATACACACAGATACAAGCACACACACGATCTCGCACACGCACAAACATTCAAACACACATACACCAAAATTCACGCACGCATACATACATACATACGCGCACTCAAACACACACTCCAATACACCTGCACACACACACACACACACACCTACACACACACACATACACACATATACAGATACACATACACAGATACACATACACACAAACACACTGTCTCGAACACACGCAAACATTTGTACAAAGGTATCAGTCACGCACACACACACACACACACACACACACACACACACACACACGCGCGCGCACACACGCACACACATACATTTATACAGTGTGTCCCAGAAAAAAGGAAACCGGATTTCATGGCAAAAATATTCCATCATAATAAACAATATATTTAATGAATTGGGTATGTTTGTAAAGCTGTGTTTCTCTTCTTTCATTTGATACACAACATATTATTCATTGCTCACGCATGATTGAATTAAAACAATGAATATTGATGCTACCGAAATTTCATTTGCACGCACGAATTCCATGTTTGAGTGCATTTTTGGGGTAGTAAATGTAATTATTTTCCAAAAAAAAAGCATGACATGAATATTCAATATTTCTTCTTTTATCTGACACTTCATACGTAAAAAATGAATAACCTATGATGGAGAACAGGTAAAATTAAAACATGCCTGTTTTCTCGTGATTTTTCAGTATGAATGCATTTTCAGCTTTTTTAGGCAAGCTGAACAAAAGGTTCACGCACAGCTGACTTCACACAATGTCTTGCTCGTGGCACAACAATAGGCTCCGAATCATGTTAGCGAGGTAATTTCTTGGTTACTGGCTGCCAAATCCAGAAAGCAGAGTTAATGAATGCACTTTGGAACATTTCTGTAAACAAGCATCTTTTCAAATTGTCTTTTTTCACTTATATATCGCTCATTTTTCATAAATGAGGTATCATACGAAAGAAGATAAAATAGGCTTTTTAATGATGTCCTTCAATATCGAAAATATTCTGAATACATTCAAGCGTGACAGTTTTGAATTTCAAATTTGCTCGTGCAAATGATTTAAAACCTGTGTCCCTTCTGATTGTCTTTGCTCAGTCATGCATGACTGGAAATCTCTGCGACTGGTATCAAATTAAAGAAGAGAAAATATGCTTTCTAACTATGTATAAATTTTTTGTCATATTTGTTATTAACATATAATAATATCTTCATCAATCTCGGTTTCCTTTTTACTGGGACACATTGTATATACAAAGTCAACACAACCCACACTAACTACACACGTGAAAAGCATAACGAATGGGACTACATGAAATCTAATTACCCTCTCTACTTTTTTTGACGTTTCTCCTTTATTTTTTACCCACTCCATTTCATTTTTTGGTCCCTTTTCGCAATAAAGCCCGAAATCCAAGGTTAAAAGGTTGGCTGGAGGTCAAGTCAATACCGCTCTCTGATTGGTCCTTTCCCAATGAACGTGGATGTAGTACCTTTTGGACCCGAACTGATTTTAAAGTGCCATTTTTTTACAACTTTGCAATTACAAATTCAGAAAGTTGTTAGTAGTAGTGTATAGAGCTACTGAAAATGAGTACATTAATGCCAAAAAGTCCATTTTGACCAAAAATGGATGTAATACCTTTTGGAAACGAGCTCTTCAAATGCGCGCGCAAGCGCGCGTAGTAATGGACAGACATTTTTAAATCACTCATAAGTCTCTAGAATTAACGGTGACCCCTACTTTTTATTGTTTATTCTGATAGCCCATGACGGGTAGATAAAGTTCCAGGTATCACTTGCCATGACAAATTCGTCTGACGTCATCTAAGACGCCACAAAGAAAAATCGTATTTTGCGTATATCTCATGACTGGAGTCGAGTTACATAACTAAACTTGGTACACAGTAACTTCAGGTCAAAGGTCATCACTGGTGTAACTCACAGCACGCGCGGTTTACGTCGAACGTGCAAGCGTGCGTTTGATTTGAATGCTTGGTGGCGCATATTTTTGTAGTTTTTCATACTTCCGCTATTTTGGCCCATAACTCCGCCATGCAGTGTCCTGTCGACACCGGACCCTTTTAAGTGGATAGAGGACATTATGAACTTTAAAAGTGTTGGGGAGGGGGGTTCCAATCATGATAAAAGCTTCCTTCATATAGACAATGTGGCCTAAACATCAAGAGGGATACAAAAATAGTAGAAAATGTGACGTTTACACGGTATTCGGACCCCCCCCTCCGTTTCCTCATTCAACTTCAGAATTGGACCCACACTCAAGTAAAAAATGGAAAATTATACGTTAAATTTAGATTATCGACAGAAATTCCGCATTTTTAATATTGTCAAACTCGATCTAACACTGACAGTGTGAGATGGTATTATGACGCTTACTCCGTGTTTCAGACCACCTGTATTAGGAAAAATTGAGCTTCTAACTGGCGTCCACACTGCAACACAGATGAACCAATATATAAAGCGTGGATATCTTATATACTAATACCGTTAATTTGGCGGTTTTGGCATTTTTTGGCGTTTTTTGGCGTTTTACCCGTAATTTGGCGATTTTTTGTTTTTTTTTGAGGATATTTCAACGATCCGAATTTTCGCAAAGGCTCCCGAGTGGGGACTGTTCCGTTCGCGTCGACCCCGCAGTTCCATCCGGCGATAGTCCTTATTGAATCGAAAGCCCTTGTCGTCGACTTTGATCTCGCGAAAGCCGAATTCGGGGCATTTCTCGGAGTTACTTTGTCGTAAAAGAGGCGAACCTGCCAGGCAGAAGACCAGTCTCAACTTTTCGCCAAGGTTTTGCCAATTTGGCGTTTTACCGACCCAATATGCCCAATTTGGCGTTGTATTGGTTGTAACCCGTATCAGTACGTGCGCGATCATCCACGGTGCAGCTGCAGCAGCAAACCAAATCTGAACCGAATCTGCACTGATGTCGTGCACAAAGAAAGTTGAGAGCTTTATCACAGTCTCATGATATGAAAATATGACTCATCGTAAGTTCCCGGGGTAAGTTCTTACATATAGACGTAGATTTATGACTTTTACAGTCACCAGCGTAGCTTACGGTGAGAAATGCCAGACCAGTCTGAGCAGTCTCACAGTTTCGCCAAAGTTTTGCCAGTTTGGCGTTTTATCAAAATGCCAATTTTGGCATTCTTGCCCGTGTATGTACGTGCATAGAAATTATCGTAAAATTCACTTTTTTTCTGCCTTGATCAAAATTCTAAATATAAAGGAATTTCATCACACCTATTTCAACCGAAATGTCATTTTGAGGCATTATTTTCTGTCTCTGTGTCAAAAAATTACCCCAAAGTCCGTATGAAATCGTTTCTGTGTGGCGTTCAACTGTGCAGTCTACATTGCGTGTGTGCTCCGTGCCAGAATCACTGTGTGTGTTCAGTGGGCAGAATCACACATACTAGCTGTATGGACAGACGCACGTCTGTCACTGGCACACAGGTTTCTTCTGTCTTTGGAATTGTCACCTTTCCATTCCCGTAGCAGTAGGGCCTACTTCTTCATCTTTTATTTATTTATTTATTTATTTATTTATTTATTTATTTATTTATTTATTTATTTATTTATTTATTTATTTATTTATTATTATTATTTATTTATTTATTTATTTATTTATTTATTTATTTATTTATTATTATTATTTTTTTTTGGGGGGGGGTGGGTATTTCAGCCAACGAAAATTACAAGTGATTCCATTCAAAACCTTAAAAAAGCTGGCGGAATGAGTGGTGAAATTTTTCAAAAATCAATGCAACTTTTAGGCCTTCTGGTGTATATTGTTTAGAGTTGGGTGCGGCATGAATGTACACAGTCTTACTGTTGTATTTCTCAGTGCATATTGAAATGTTAAATTATGTTGAAGTTTAGTGAACTTTTGTGGAACCGTCTTTAGTTTGAATTGTGTTCACATAACACGCAGTTATGCAGGATCCTGGACCAGCCGGCAGGGCTGCCACTCAAAACATTAATCATCCCCTACGCTGCATACGTATTTTCCCCTACGCCCCGATAGGCCAATTTTTCCCTACGGAGATATGTATGTTTTCCCCTACAAAAATCCACTTTTCCCCTATGAAAGCACGATTTCCCATACAAAATAACCTTAGTAAATGCAAGAGCTTTATTTTTATTGAGAAAGTTAACATTGTGATGACCTCGATACAACAGCATGCGCACGGTTTTCGTAATTATACGATATAGTGACCAACATGGACAATGGATTTACCCAAATAATGTCTACACAGACGAATATAAATGTGAGTCCTTCGAAAATCTTTGAGGATTTAAAAATATTTTTAAAATTGTCAAAAACCCCTACAAATCATCAAAAACCCCTACTCTCCTCTGTGGAAGGTCATTTTCCCCATAGAGATTCCTTACTCCCTACGCTTGGCTGAAATTCGCTATGGTAGGGATTTTCCCCTACGAGTGGCAGCCCTGCCAGCCGCATTTGACTCCGGTGATCGATCAGTCTGACACATTGGAAAATATGTTTTATCTCTCGTCACGAGTTATGCATGTAATGTCACACTGGTGTATATACAGCGTCTATTTCTATTGAGCATACCATATTTATGCGGATAAAATCTAACCGGCTAATAGTGGAGAGCGGTGTGTTTCTATTGGATTGCGTTTCAATAGAAAAACGCTGATATGAAAAATTATGGGTACACGAAAAAGGGTAAGGTTATGCACAGGTACAAGAGGAGGAAAAAGTGTATGGGTATGGCCCTGTCAGTATATGGGCACCGAGCAGCGCGTACGTGGACGAGACGAGAGGTACACGGGTATGGATACCTGTGGGTAAAGGTATGGGTATGGACCATTGGGCACAGGTACGAGACAAGAGGGACTGGTACGGGTAGCCTACAGATACCTGTAGGTACAGCCTACGGCACCACCCAGCAGGTACGGGTATGAGACGAGAGTTACGGGTATGGGTAGGACTAGCAGATACAGGTACGTGACAAGAGGTACAAGTACTGATATGGACCTGTGGGTACGAACCAGCGAGTATGGGTAGAAGACAAGAGGTACGGGTACGGACCTGTGGGTATGGGTACGGGTAAGCGGGCACGGCTAGGTAAAAGCAGGCACGGCTACGAGATCATGGGAACAGCTACTCCAGGTCCAGAATTTAGGACAAGGGGAATGGGTATTTCAAAACAAATAAAAAAAAAAATCATGTTCTTTCCCTCACGAAAAAAATTCCATAATATAACAATCCATTAAAAGAGTATTCAAAAAAATGCCCATAAATATATTTTTTAAACAGATAAATATGAATCTGCAGTTTCAGGAAAAGAAATCCCCAAAAATCTAAAACAGGGACCAATCATTGACCATACACATAGGCCTATAAAGTGTCATCACATACACATTGCAATCACACGTCCAATTAAACTCCAAAATTCTATCTATTCAATATAGTCTAAACCTTATACCCGCTAGGACCCGTGGATTTTTCACGGGTCCCGCTAGTATATAACATGAATGCGCCTTACAATCCTAAATCGCTGTAAAATGTCATCAAACGAAGATCTCAGGAACCAATGAACCGTCAAAATCTTTCTTTTTGGTGATCCTCGTAACTGCGGATCACCATAGATTTCGTCAGAATCTTTTTTCTCATTTTTATTGGTGATCCGCGTAACCGCGGATCACCCTAGAGTTTGTTCGAAATTTTCTTCTTTGTTTCTGTGTTTATTTTTGTTTCTTTCTGGTCACTTTTTCTTCAGACGATATCTCATGAACGACAATAGCATTATTATTATTATTATTATTATTATTATTATTATTATTATTATTATTATTATTATTATTATTATTATTATTATAATTATCACTTATACTGCGCTTTTCCCATTAGGCCCAAAGCGCTTACAATTGTATACAACTATGTAATCTTAAAACTACAAACTGCTAAAAAGATGGTTTTTTAATGCCTTTTTGAAAATAGGTATTGATGAAGACTGTCTTATTGTAAGTGGCAAATCATTCCAGTATTTTGAAGCTGACACAGTAAATGTTCCATCACCGGCCAATGTGCGAGTAACTGAGTATGTGAGACGGAGAGGGTCACTAGCTGACCGAAGTGACCTGGCGGGCGTACATAAATCCAGACAACTGCGTAAGCACTCTGGAGCACGGTCACTGAGTGTCCCGTAGACAAACAAGAGTAGTTTGAAAATTATTCTCTGTTTCAAGGGAAGCCAGTGTAGTGGGTTCAGGAGTGGTTGAGAAGGGTGATCAAGAGAAACTTGCAGAATTAATCGTGCCGCCCAATTTTGTAATCGTTGAACACGAGTCAACTGATTAGAGGGAATTGAAGAAAGAAGCCCATTGCAATAATCAATACGAGACAGAACTAAAGAACGAACAGCATTGTGACAGGCAGACTGGTCAATAAAACTTCTGATCCTAGAAATATTCCTTAAATAAAAGGTAACTGTACTGAAGATGTGAGAGATATGGTAGGACATTGATATGCAAGAATCAAATATAACACCAAGGTTTCTTATTGTTTCTGAAGGGCTAACGAGTGTGCCACCAACATCCAATTGGACATTTGGAAGACTTCGCAGGTTGTGAGCAGAAGCAGCAACAAAGAATTCAGTCTTTGAATTATTCAATTTTAACTTATTCACTACCATCCACTGTCTTTTATCTAATATACAATTCTGAAGTTTAGCAAGTGAATTATCGAGAGCTCCAGGAGTCTTAGGATCAAAGAAATATATAACTGTATGTCATCAGCATAAAGATGATAATTGATACCGTGATATCGGATGATGTCACCAACAGGAAGAGTATATATTGAGTATCCTATGGGTCCTACTATTGACCCCTGAGGGAGTCCAAATTCTACAGTTGTGGGACTTGACAATGTGCCACCAATATCAACTTGTGAAGACCATCCAGACGGGTATGACTGGAACCAAGACAAAACTGTTGACCTAACACCTATTCTATTAAATAAACGAGATATGAAAATTTGTTGATCGATTGTATCAAATGCGGCTGATAATTCTAACAGTGCCATAAAAACTACATTATTTGAGTCAAGAGAAAACATAATGTCATTTTTTACTTTGATTAGAGCTGACTCCGTACTGTGACTTGACCTGTAAGCGGATTGGAGAGAATCAAAAAGATTATTAGATTCGATATGATCAACTAACTGTGTACATGCTGCCTTCTCAATGAGTTTACCTAAGAATGTTAAGTTTGAGACTGGTCTATAATTACTGAGATCATTTTGGTCCAAGCCTGGTTTCTTCAAAAGTGGTTTGATGATTGCAGAATGTGCTTCGTTGGGAAAAAATGCCTGTGGAAAGAGATTGATTGACTACATTAGTGAGCAATGGTAATAAATGAGCAATGTTCTCCTTCAGAAGCCAAGTTGGGATAAGGTCAAGTCGACAGGATTTAGTAGCCGATGACATAATGATTCTGGACACGTCCGACTGAGTGAGTAACTGAAAATCTGCAAAAAGAGGAATATTTTGATTTCAGTGTCGCTAAACTGATTATTAACAGGTTCATTACAAGCATCTATTTCAACTCTTATTCTTTTTATCTTATTAACGAAAAATGACGAAAACTGATTAAATCTGGATGCAGAATCGTATAAGGGAAGTTGATTCAACTTCTTATTCCATAGTGAATGAATAATCTGATATACCTCTTTGACAGAACATGAACCCAACTTATCTTTCAAGAAATCTTCTTTAGCAGTATCAATGATTTGACATACATTTCTATTAGCTTTTTTGAACAATGTGCGATCAGAGTCTAGTCTTGTTTTTCGCCATTTTCGTTCCGCTTTACGGCGGTGTTGACGAGCAACAAGCAAAGACTCATTAAACCAAGGTCTACGTAATTTCAAAGAGCGAGACTTTGTTGAAGATGGAGCACAGGTATCAAGTACCTTAGTGACACCAGAAACATAGCAATCAAAAAGAGACACATTGTCTATTCCTTCTGGTTGAGATGAAACTAAATCATCTAAGGCTTCAGTGAATTGAACTTTATCAATCTTGCGATAGTTGCGTAAGGACGAAGTGATAGAGACTGGCTGCGATTTCTGATGAGCCAGTAAGAAACAGATCATGTAATGATCAGAGATGCAAGTATCAACTGTATGACAATCGAGGATCAATGAGTCATCTCTGGTAAATACAAGATCTAACGTGTGACCCAGATTATGTGTTAGACCTTGGACATGTTAAATGTTGCATTAGTCTTATAACTTAGCATAGTTAAATCCCATGTCAATACCTCGGCATGGTAGTCTTTTCAATGTCATAGACCATCTGTAACGTCATCTATGACGTCATTTGTAAAAAAGCTAGACTTAACCTATATTTCGTCGCTAAATTCACGAAGTGGCACAAACCTCCAAAATTGGGTCTGAAGTCGAATTTGAGTTATTTTCAGTTTTGTCATTCTCAGGCCATGGTCTTTCATTTCACAAAATTTTAGAACCCAATTCTCTCTAATTAAAGAGATAATTAAAGTGCGAAAACGACACGACTCTGAAAATCTACAGTAAAAAAATCCACGAACTGGCACAAGCGCGCGCGACGTTGAGTTTTTTTGTACTGAACTGAATGGCGCGTAAGGGTTCGCGCGCGACAACACAGCGCGACACAAGCGCTTGCGCCGGTTCGTGAATTTTTTGGAGCGCGCAAAATCGTACTTGTTTTCTTCTAAGTGCCTCTTCGTGGATTCTTCCTACGCTGAAGCAACATTTTCTACAAAACGACAACTGCGTTTGAAGCTTTACTGTGTCAAGATTTGAACTTAGTTTAAAGACAATTCGACATGGGAGGCAAGAGTAGATACTTGGCTTTCAACCTGTGCTTGAATCATACAGCTTAACTTCATAACAAATGGCAATGAGCGGTTAAAAGAAAGATAAATCTTTAATCGTCTTTTACTCGAAATGTGATTTCGCGCATCTTCGGTCGCGCGTGCCACTTCGTGAATTCAGTGACGATTTGCAATATCTCGAGCCGACAGTCGAATAAAACAACCAAACTTGGCAAAGGTAAAGTTAACTCTTTACACGCGGTATTCGCATCCATGCACTCCCTGTAGCGTGCGGGATTTGCATTTCACGCTCAAACGCAGAAACGATTGTAATCATCGGAATTACACGGATTTTCCGATACTAGCCGTAATCTCTTTGCATTGTTTACATTCCTCAAGTACGGGGGTATTATTAGAGACTCTTACGGAACCAGAAAAATCGATAAATGCAATCAAGGCATCTCAATACAATAGGACAAAGGATTAGACACAAGTTAACTTTCAAAAGTACTTAAAAGGCCTATTACAATAACAGAAGTTATTCACTGATAATCTCTTCAGTCACTTCTTATTTGGTGACTCATCTCTTTCATGAACTTGTAAGTTGTAACAAGTCAGGGTTTTTGTTTTGGTATAACTTGTGGTTTACCTTCTTGTATTATTTGAATGGAGTTGTATATTTTCAAGCAGGAAACTTAGAACTACATGTATGTTGGCTACAATTAGCCATTACTTTACAAATTCAGATGTGTATTTCCAAACACCCTTTATGCATTTACAATGTCTATAAAATGTACTTCAACTAGCTGTAGGACATTTTTCCTAAAAACGTTGTTGTGCAAAGTTATTGCTAGTTGAAGTCAGTTAGTTATTTCCTTTCCCGATACTGAGCGCTCTTTGAAATAAACTCCGCACGCACGGGATTCAGGGTCCCGCGCACAAAGAGTTAAATACCCTGCCTGTTTTCATCGACTTTAGTCGTTTAGATTGTACACCCCTCCGACATGTCCGAGACCTAGCCTAGGCAAGCAACAATACGGCAGCATGTCGTGCAGGCCGTCACGCGGTAAGGCGCGGCAGTATGTAGCCGCACCGACCCGAACGCTGCCACTTCGTGCAGCGGCTCGGGGTAAGGCAGCAAGCAGATCAAGCTGTGTGGACAGTATGGTTAACATTCGTGTTGATTCAGTTTTAAATGTCGAGAGTCCAGTCATTTGAACATTATTACGTATTCAGCAGGTAAAATATAAGTCCATGCATGCACTGAATAATGCAAATGATGAAATCATGTTTAAAAGTTTGTTGCATGATAACCCTGTTCCCCACCCCCACCCCCCCCCCCCGAAAAAAAAACTAGAAGAAACAAAACCACACACAGCAACATTCTATTCGAAAACCTGTACTGATGAGAAATATGTTATATAGAGGTCCTTCTAAGACTTTACTATTTTCCCTGTTTTCAGTCCTATGTCCTGGCACAAAACCAA
>JZLH01S0151445.1:21391-32063 GCA_001188425.1 Eucidaris tribuloides
GCCAGGTTTTGCCAATTTGGCGTTTTACGACCAATATGCCCAATTTGGCGTTGTATTGGTTTGTAACCCGTATCAGTACGTGCGCGATCATCCACGGTGCAGCTGCAGCCTAGCAAACCAAATCTGAACCGGATTGCACTGATGATCGGTGCACAATAAAGTTTGAGAGCCTTGTATCACAGTTCTCATGATATGAAAATATGACTCATCGGTAAGCTTCCGGGGTAAGTTCTTACCATATAGACGTAGATTTATGACTTTTTACAGTCACCAGCGTAGCCTTACTGTGAGAAATGCCAGACCAGTCTGAGCCAGTCTCACAGTTTGTCGCCAAATTTTTGCCAGTTTGGCGTTTTATCAAAATGCAATTTTGGCATTTCTTGCCGTGTAGTGTACAGTGCCATAGAAATTATCGCTAAAATTCGACTTTTTTTCTGCCTTGGATCATAAATCTTAAATAATAAAGGAATTTCATCACACCTATTTCAACCGAAATGTTCATTTTGAGGCCTTATTCTTCTGTCTCTGTGTCAAAAAATTACCCAAAGTCCGTATGAAATCGGTTCTGTATTATGAGGCGTTCAACTGTGGCAGTCTACATTGCGTGCTGTTTGCTTCCGTTGCCAGAAATCACTGTGTGTGTTTCAGTGGGCGAATTCACACATACTATGCTGTATGGACAGACGCACGTCTGTCACTGGCACAACAGGTTTTTCTGTTCTCTTGGAAATTGTCACCGTTTCCATTCGCCGTAGCATGTTAGGGCTACTTTTCATCTTTTATTATTTATTTAATTTATTTATTTATTTTATTTATTTATTTAATTTATTTATTTTATTTATTTATTATTTATTTATTATTTTATTTAAGATTTATTTATTTATTTATTTATTTATTTATTTATTTATTATTATTATTTTTTTTTTTGGGGGGGGGGTGTATTTTCAGCCAACGAAATTACAAAGTGATTCCCATTCAAAACCTTAAAAAAAGCTGGCGGAATGGAGTGGTGAATTTTTTCAAAAATCAATGCAACTTTGGCCTTTCTGGTGAAGCTGCGACTATATTGTTTAGAGTTGGCGTGCGGCCATGAATGTACACAGTTTACTGTTGTATTTCTCGCAGTGCATATCTGAAATGTAAATATATGTTGAAAGCTTTAGTGACACTTTTTGTGGAACCGCTCTTTAGTTGGAATTTGTGTTCACATAACACCGCAGTTATGCAGGCATCCTGGACCAGCCTGGCAGGCGCTGCCACTCAAACACATTAATCATCCCCTACGCTGCCATTTACGTATTTCCCCTACGCCCGATTAGGCAATTTTTCCCTACGGGATATGTATGTTTTCCCTACAAAAAATACCACTTTTCCCCTATGAAAGGCACGATTTCCATACAAAATAACCTTAGTAAGATGACAAGAGCTTTATTTATTGAGAAAGTTAACATTGTGATGACCTCGATACAAAGCGATTGCGCCAATCGGTTTTCGTAATTATACGATTATAGTACCAACATGGACAATGGGATTTACCAATAATGTCTACACAGACGAATATAAATGCTGAGTCCTTCGAAAATCTTGAGATATATAAAAAAAATTGTCAAAAACCCCTACAAATCATCAAAAACCCTACTCTCCTCTGTGAAGGTCATTTTCCCATTAGAGATTCCTTACTCCCTACGCTTGGCTGAAATTCGCTATGCGTAGGATTTTCCCTACGAGTTGGCAGCCTGCCAGCCGCATTTTGACTCGGTTGATCGATCAGTTCTTGAACATTGCGAAAATATGTTTTATCTCTCGCTCACGAGTTATGCATGTAATGTCACACTGGTGCTATATACAGCGTCTATTTCTATGAGCATACCATATTTAGCGGATAAAATCTAACCGGCTAATAGTGTGAGAGCGGTGTGTTTTCTATTGAGATTGGCGTTTTCAATAGAAAAAGTGCTAGATATGAAAAATATGGGTACAACGAAAAAGGGGGTAAGGTTATGCACAGCGTAAAGAGGAGCGGAAAAAGTGTTATGCGTATGGCCCCTGTCAGTGTATATGGGCACCGAGCCAGCGCGTACGTCGCGACGAGACGAGAGGGTACAGCGGCGTTATGGATACCTTGTGGGTAAAGGATATGGGTATGCGACTTGGGCACAGGTACGAGACAAGAGGGACTGGTACGGGTAGCCTACAGCATACTGTAGGTACGGCCTACGGCACCACCAGCAGGTACGGGTATGAGACGAGAGTTACGGGTATGGGTTTAGGACTAGCAGATACAGGTTACGTGAAAAGAGGTACAAGTTACTGATATGGACCATGTCGGGTACGAACCAGCGAGTATGTGTCTAGAGACAAGAGGTACGGGTACGCGACCTGTGGGTATGGGTCGGGTAAGCGGGCACGGCTAGGTAAAGAGCAGGCACGGTACGAGAATCATTTGCGGATACTAGCTACTCAGTTCCAGAGATTTAGCGACAAGCGGAATGGGTATTTCAAAACAAATAAAAAAAAAAATCATGTTCTTTCCTCACGAAAAAAATTCCATAATATAACACATCATTAAAAGAGATTATCAAAAAAATGCATCAATATATTTTTTAAACAGATAAGAATATGAATCTGCAGTTTCAGGAAAGAAATTTCCCAAAAATCTAACAACAGGGACAATCATTGACCATAACACATAGGCCTATAAAGTGTCATCACATACCATTGCCAATCACACTGTTCCAATTAACTCCAAAATTCTATCTATTCAATATAGTCTAAACCTTCATACCCTGCTAGGCACCGTGGATTTTTCACGGTCCCGCTAGTAATATAACATGAATTGCGCCTTACAATTCCTAAATCGCTGTAAAATGTTTCATTCAAACGAAGATCTCAGGAACCAATGACCGATCAAAATCTTTTCTTTTGGTGCATCCTCGCCTAACTGCCGCGATCACCATAGGATTTCGTCATTAATCTTTTTCTCATTTTTTATTGGTGCATTCCGCGTAGACGCCGGATCATCCCTAGTCAGTTTGTTCGAAATTTTTCTTCTTGTTTCTGTGTTTATTTTTGCTTCTTTCTTGCGTCACTTTTTCTTCAGACGTATATCTCAATGACGACAACTAGGCATTATTATTATTATTATTATTATTATTATTTATTATTATTATTTTATTATTATTATTATTATTAATTATTATTATTATAATTCATCACTTATACTTGCGCTTTTCCCATTAGGCCAAAGCGCTTACCAATTGTTATACAAACTATGTAATCTTAAAACTTACAAACTGCTAAAAAGATTGGTTTTTTAATGCCTTGAAAATAGGTATTGATGAAGCTGTCTTATTGTAAGTGGCAAATTCATTCCAGTATTTTGAAGCTGACACAGTAAATGTTCCATCACGGCAATGTGCGAGTAACTTGAGTAGTGTGAGACGGAGAGGGTCACTAGCTGGACCGAAGTTGACCTGGCAGGGGCTACACTAAATTCCAGACAACTGCGTAAGCCACTCTGCGAGCACGCGTCACTGAGCGTCCCGTAGACAAACAAGGAGTAGTTTTTTTTTCCGAAAAGATTATTCTCTGTTTTCAACGGGAAAGCCAGTGTAGTGGGTCAAAAGGGGTGATCAGAGGAAACTTTGCCAGAATTAATCAGTGGCGCCCAATTTTGTAATCGTTGATACACGAGTCAACTGAGTTTAGAGGGAATTGGAAGAAGAAGCCCATTGCCAATATCAATACGAGACAGAACTAAGAACGAACAGCATTTTGTGACAGGCCCCCCCCAGACTGTTCTTTTTTTCGTCAATAAAACTTTCTTGATCTAGAAATATTCCTTAAAATAAAAGCGTAACTGTTACTTGAAGATGTGGAGAGATATGGTTAGGACATTGATATGCAAGAATCAAATATACACCAAGGTTTCTTATAGTTTTCTGAAGGGCTAACGAGTGTGCCCACCAACATCCAATTGGACATGGAAGACTTCGCAGGGGGGGGTTGTGGCAGAAGCAGCAACAAAGAATTCAGTCTTTGAATTTATTCAATTTTAACTTATTCACTACATCACTGTCTTTTATACTAATATCAATTCTGAAGTTTAGCAGTGAAATTATCGAGAGCTCCAGGAGTCTTAGGATCAAAGAATAATATAACTGTATGTCATCAGCATAAGCATGATAATTTTGATACCGTTTATATCGGATGATGTCAAGCCACAGGGAATGAGTATATATGAGTATCCTATGGGTCCTTACTAATTGACCCCTGAGCGCGAGTCCAAATTCTACAGTTGTGGGACTTTGACAATGTGCCACCAATATCACTTTGTGCAAGACCATCCAGACGGGGTATGACTGCGAACCAAGACAAAACTTGTTGACCTAACACCTATTTCTATAAATGAAACGCAGATATGAAAATTTGTTGCAATCGATTGTATCAAATGGGCTGATAATTCTAACAAGGCCATTAAAAACTACATTAATTTGAGTCAAGAGAAAACATAATTTGTCATTTTTTACTTTTGATTAGAGCTGGACTCGTACTGTGACTGACCTGTAGCGGATTGGGAGGAGAATTCAAAAAGATTATAGATTCGATATGATCAACTAACTGTGTTACATGCTGCCTTCTCAATGAGTTTACTAAGAATGTTTTAAGTTTGGAGACTGGTCTAATAATTACTGCAGATGCATTTTGGTCAAGCCTGCGTTTCTTCAAAAGTGTTTTATGATTGCAGAATGTGCTTCGTTGGGAAAAAATGCCTGTGCGAAAGATGAATTGATTGACTACATTAGTGCCAGCAATGTAATAAATTGAGCAATGTTCTCCCTTCGCCAGAAGCCAAGTTGGATTAGCGTCAAAGTCGACAGGATTTAGTAGCCGGATGACATAATGATTCTGGACACGTGCCGACTGCAGTGAGTAAACTGAAAATCTTGCCAAAAAGAGGAATATTTTGATTTCAGTGTCGCTAAAACTGATTATTAACGACGGTTCATTACAAGCCATCTATTTCAACTCTTATTCTTTTTATCCTTATTATCCACGAAAAATGACGAAAACTGATTAAATCTGATTGCAGATTGCGTTTTATAAGGGGAAGTTGATTCAACTCTTATTCCAATAGTGAATGAATAATTCCTCGATATACCTCTTTGACAGAAAACATGAAACCCAACTTATCTTTCAAGAAATCTTCTTTTAGCAGTATCAATGATTTGACATACATTTCTATTAGCTTTTTTTGAACAATGTTGCGATCAGGAGTCTAAGTCTTCTTTTCGCCATTTTTCGTTTCGCTTTACGGCGGTGTTGACGAGCAACAAGCAAGACTCATTTAACCAGCGTCTACGTAATTTTCAAAGAGCGAGACTTTCGTGAAGATGCGAGCACAGGTATCAAAGTACCTAGTGACACCAGAAATCATAGCAATCAAAAGGGACACATTGTCTAATTCTTCTTGGTTGAGATGAAACTAAAAATCATCTTAATGGCTCAGTGGAATTGAACTTGTATCAATCTTGCGATAGTTGCGTAAGGACGAAGTGATAGAGACTTGGCTGCGATTTCTGATGAGCAGTTATAGAAACAAGATCATGCTAATGATCAGAGATGCAAGTATCAACGTATGACATCGAGGATCAATGAGTCATGTCTGCGCTAAATACAAGATCTATACGTGTTGACCCAGATTATGTGTTAGACCTTGGACATGTTAACATGTTGCATTAGTCTTATAACTTAGCATAGTTTTAAATCCCATGTCAATACCTCGGCGCATGGTAGTGCTTTTCAATGTCATTAGACCATCTGTAACGTGCATCTTGACGTCATTTGCTAAAAAAGCTAGACTTAACCTATATTTCGTCGCTAAATTCACGATAGTGGCATCAAACCCCAAAATTGGGTCTAGAGTCGAATTTTGAGTTATTTTCAGGTTTTGTCTTCTCAGCGGCATGGTTCTTTTCATTTTTCACAAAATTTTAGAACCCAATTTCTCTCTAATTAAAGAGATAATTAAATGTGCGAAAAGCGACACGACTCTGAAAATCTACAGTTAAAAAAATCACGAACTGGGCACAAAGCGCGCGCGACGTTTGAGTTTTTTTGTACTGAACTGAATGGCGCGGTAAGGCGTTCGCGCGCGACAACACAGCGCGACACAAGCGCTTGCGCCGGTTCTCGTTGAAATTTTTTGGAGCGCTCAAAATCGTACTTGTTTCTTCTAAGTGCCTTCTTTCGTGGATTCTTCATACGCTGAGCAACATTTATCTACAAACGCACTGCGTTTTGCAAGCTTACTGTGTCAAGATTTGAAGCTTAGTTATAAAGACAATTTCGACTGGGATGGGAAGAGTAGATACTTGGTCAACCTTGTTGCTTGAATCATACAGCTTAACTTCATAAACAAATGGCCAAATGAGCCGTTAAAGAAAGATACAATCTTTAATCGTCTCTTTACTCGAAAATGTGAATTTCGCGCATCTTTCGGTCGCGCGTGCCACTTCGTGAATTCAGTGACGATTTGAATATCTCGAGCCGACAGTTTCGAAATTAAAACAACCAAACTTGGCAAAGGTAAGTTAAACTCTTTACACGCGGTATTTCGCATCCATGCACTCCCTTGTAGGTGCGGGGATTTGCATGTTCACGCTTCAAACGCGCAGAAACGAATTGTAATCATCGGAATTACTAACGGATTTTCCGATATAGGCCGTAATCTCTTTGCATTGTTTACATTCCTCAAGTACGGGAGGTATTTATTAGAGACTCTTACGGAACCAGAAAAATCGATAATGCAATCAGGCATCTCAAACAATAGGACAAAGGATTAGACACAAGGTTAACTTTTCAAAAGTACTTAAAAAGCCTGATTTAGCAATAACAGAAGTTATTCACTGATAATCTCTTCAGTCACTTCTTATTTTTGGTGACTCATCTTCTTTCATGAACTTTGTAAGTTGTAACAAGTTCAGGGTTTTTGTTTTGGTATAACTCTGTGGTTTCCCTTCTTGCTATTATTGAATGGAGCTTGTATATTTTTCAAGCAGGAAACTTTAGAAACTACATGTATAAGTTGGCTACAATTAGCATTACTTTACAAATTCAGATGTGTATTTCCTAAACACCCTTTATGCATTTACAAATGTGGTTGGGGTGTTTTTGGGTTTTATATATAAACTGTACTTCAACTAGCTGTTAGGGACATTTTTACCTAAAAACGTTGTTGTGCCAAGAGTTATTGCTAGTTTGTAAGTCAGTTTAGTTATTTCCTTCCCGTACTGAGCCCGCTCTTTGAAATAAACTCCGCACGCCACGCGGATCAGGGTCCCTGGCACAAAGATGTTAAGGTCATGGGTCAACTTTTGGTCTAAACTACGTGCGTGCGCCCGTCTCCACTGACGTGTACGGGCGCGTCAAAAAATGAAAATGCTCCAAATGACTTCTTATTAACAGTACTATATATATGTTTTAGGTCATTTGGAGCATTTTAGTGCGCGTGCGTACGCGCGCGTTTTTTTCGCGCACACACCTTTTCCGAGCGAATAACGTATTTTTTTGATGGATTTAAATGTCTGACTGAATTCTACATCATTTAGAACTCTTTCCCGACCACCAGGACGCAAAATAGTGCTTATGTGCCCGAAAAACATTAATACGCGCGTATTGCGCGCGTAGTGTATGATGGGCATTTTTAAATCACTCATAACTCTCTGGAATTAACGGTGACCCCTTCTTTTTATTGCGTATTCTAATAGATTATGATACATGGATAGTATTTCAGGCATCGCTTTCTAAGCCAAAGTGTTGTGACGTCATATATGACATCAGAAAGAAATATGGGTTTTTGCGCATATCTCATGACTGGAGTAGAGTAAGATAACTAAATTTGGTACATAGTAACTTCAGGTCAAAGGTCATCACAGGTCATAATTATATGCGTGCAGGAGTCACGACAAGCGCGTACGCTCATGTCGAATTTTGAATTACTCCTTCATAGACAATTCAAGGTGATGAGGGACATATTTTATCATGCAATGATACTTGATTTAGATTGCTTGTCACATTTTCCTTAGATTTAATGAACAGAGCGGTTACGCGGATCACCAATACGTCTTAATGACGAATTAAAGTCTAGTTTTTTCCTGTTTCTTTCTGGTCATTTCTTGTTACCACGATATCTCATTAACGCCATCGTCAATAATCTTGTAACTTAGCATAGTTATGTCCCATGTCAATTGCACGCCACACATTTTGTGTCAGTGTGGTCACTTGTCCGTGACGTCATCTATGACGTCATTTGTAAAATGTTAGAGTTAACCTGTATTTGCAATATCTCGAGCCGGCAGCCGAATAAAACAACCAAATTTAGCAGATGTCAAGTAAAGGTCACTGGCTATCTGCTGGACCTAACCACGTGTGCGCGCGCGCTTCCACGGGCGCCAAATGACTTTCTGTTAACAGTACTACATTATGTTTCAGGTCATTTGGAGCATTTCAGTGCTCTCCATTATTTAGAACCCTTTCCCGTCCACCAGAACCCAAAATATCGCTTACACGCCCGGAAAACGTAAATGCGCGCACAAGTGCGCGTAGTAATGAACGGACATTTTGAAATCACTCATAAGTCTCTAGAATTAACAGTGACCCCTACTTTTTATTGTTTATTCTGAAAGCCCATGACGGGTAGATAAAGTTCCAGGTATCACTTTCCATGACAAATTCTTCTGAAGTCATCTATGACTTCACAAAGAAAAATCGTATTTTGCGTACGTTTAATTTTAATTGTTAAATCAGTCATGACACTCGACAATTAACAATGACCTACCTTTTATTGGTGATCGGCGTATTCGCGGATCACCAAAGATTTTGTACGAAAGCTTTTTTTATTCCTGTTTCTTTCTGGTCACTTTTTTTGAACACCATATCTAAAAAATGGTATCGTTAATAATCTTGTAATTTTGCATAATTATGTCCCATATCAAGACCTTGACATTTAAACTGCTGTCAAGGCAGATACAGGTTTATGACGTCATCTATGACGTCATAAGTAGAAACCGATATATGTTAATATCTCAAGATTGAAGACGAGTAAAGCAACCAAATTTGGCAGAGGTCAGGTTAAGGTCATGGGCCAATTTGTGGACATAACCACATGCGCGCGCGCACCTCCACGGGCGTGTACGGGCGCGTCAAAGTATTAAAATGCTCCAAATGACTTTTTATTAACAGTACCATATGTTTCAGGTCATTTAGGGTATTTTAGTGCACGCGCGTACGCGCGCGTAGTGTAAGCAACCAATCTCAACGCAAGGGTCCGCTTCCCCCTCGTCCGATCATAGCGAAATTCAAATTGTATCGTGTTCGACAGCAAGTAGTCCGTAATCGTAGAAAACTTGCCGGCAAACGTAAATCCATACAGGAGGATTTAACTGCCAAGAACAATGAACTACTGAATGAAACCAAACGGTGCAACAAAGTTGAAAGTGCTTGGACCATCGACGGTCGTGTGTTTGCCTCGATTAGTACTCCACAGGGAAAGAAAAAAAGACTAATAAGAAATAATTAAGACCTAAAGAGACTGAGCGAATGAGCAATTAAATATATTTCATCATGATTTTTACTCCTGGTGTAAACTTTCGTAATCCGTCGTTTTCATTTTTTTTTTTTAGACTGTGATAAACTTTGCAAACTTGTTTACATTTGCTTGAGTGCATTTTACGATTTTTTTTCTCTCCTCTTTTTTGTATGTCTTGTGTACTTAAATGTTTGTGACTGTCCAATGTAGTACCTGTACAAATACTTACAAATTACATGAAAATGTCCTGACTGTCGGTTATATCTGCAATGATTGCAGTGGTGATATCTTTCCATTTAATTAAACTGCTGATGATAATGAATTTACTTGGTTATTATACGAGTATTTTAACATGAACTCCAATTTTAATTACGATAGATTTCAGTCATTAGTTATTGATCTATTCTCGCTCAATGAAAAAGCTGATGACAAATTCTTGTTTCATCTTATGAATAGTGATGAGGATGTTACATATCCTTTATCTCAGAGTAATTACTATACCCATGACACTTTTCAAACCAAATTTAGAATATCAATCACAAGTTGTCTCTCATTCATCTAAACTCAAGGAGCTTATGTCATAATTTTGATCAGTTTGAAGAATTATTGATGTGTCTTGACTTCCCATTTTCAGTGATAGGAATACTCCGAAACATGGTTTACACCAGAAATGGAAATTGCATCATTTGATATAAAAAACTATTCCCTTGTACACACATGTCGTGATTCAAAATTTGGTGGAGGGGTTGCTATGTATATTTGTAACAATGTGAATTTTATCGTAAGGCATGATTTATGTTAAAAAAATTCTTTATATGAATCATTATTCATCGAGATAGTGAATGACAATGTCAAGAATGTTATAATAGGTAATATTTATAGATCCCCCAACACAGAAATGGATTCATTTATTAATATGATTGATGCACTTTTCTCAACTCTAAACACCAAAGACAAGTTGTTATATGTCATGGGAGATTTTAACATTAATCTGTTAAATGCTTGTAATCATAGTAAGACTGATACTTTTGTTAATGTGATGTATTCTCATAATTTATTTCCTGTCATTACCAAGCCAACTGG
>JZLH01S0151451.1:2781-15633 GCA_001188425.1 Eucidaris tribuloides
AGTGGTGGGAGTATGTGTGTGTTTTTTCCATACCTCTGGTAATTTGTACAGCTTTATTGTCCTCTGCAGGGTCATGTTGCGACCTATGTGAGAGAATTTGACTTCTACAAGCTTCTTAGGGTTCAGAGACCGATGCCAGTACCTGGAAGAAAATAAAAGAGAACTTTGCAATTTAATTCTTTAAAATCACACTTGGCACAACACATGTAAAGCCTATGGAATTTTGTTGCAATGGTACTGAGAAGGTTACTGATGATCACAAAGAAAGCTACTTTGTATTTCAATACCAGATTCACTTTTACACTTTAACCCTTAGTGGACGACAGACTGGCACATAAGCCAGAAACAACAGATTAGCCTAAAAAATATGAGAAACTTTCAAGTCAAACAAAGTGACCATAATTCCTTAACCCGTTGGAGACTAAGTACGAGTTATCTCATGTCGGGGTCTATGGAGAATGCGTGTTATAGTAAAATCAAATCATCTCCAATGGGTTAAATTGCAGCTCAATGTATACTTCTCTTTGCAGGCACAACGTGAACCCTGAATTTCATTGTTTACATTGCGACTTCCCCTCCTACTTCCCTATCTTCCCGATCATGATCAATATTGCCCAGAATATGACAGCTTTTGATCGCATGATTCAAATCTGTCAATTTGTTCTGAGAATTACAGAGGCAGATGTCAAAAGGTCAAATCAGTAACAAAACATCAAAATTCAAGAAAATATCCACCATGAATGCAAAGAGGGGTACTTGAGAACAGACTGAGTCATAAGTCTACAAATAGTGGGATTATCATTATTGACACTTTTCTCTGCATTTTGCCCCTCATTTTAGTGATAAGTTTTTAACAGCAGTGTATTGAAAATTTTGTTGTGGCTATTTCAAATATTTTCTTCAGTAATGATTATCCCATAACTGACTGATTTGTTGTCCTGTTTATCGGTTTTCGAAATAACCTGAATACTACAACACTATCAAACATATTTTGTTGACGACAACAAAGTGCAACAATGTTTTCAATGCATTTCAATGGTCTGCACCAGGGATGTAGTCAAGGCCAGCCTCGAGGCCAGATTTTGCCGGCCTTAGCCTTGGCCTCGGACCGAGTCACTTGTTCAAAGTCTATGGGAACAATATTTTATTTAACGGTCGGCCTTGACTCCATCTCTGGTCTGCACTCACCTGCAGGTAGAGACTGGTTTTGGAAGAACTACCCCGGCCGTGTAGACAGCCTGGAAGATGCCCTGGAGATGGACCCTTCTTGTGATCTCACGTATCAGGACTGGTGCCACTCGCTTTGACCGCAGCTTCTTGTGGACGCACAGGAAGTTAATTTCTACCATTCTGACGACTCTGAAAAACCAGTCATTACAAGTACATGACAATGATAACTAAACTCTGACTTACTAATCCATCAATATTGAATGCATTTGTATGAAGGTAGGTTGAAAGCATACCTGTGCATTAGTGTGTACTTTTACAGGGCTACACATGGTCAAATTTCCAGCATCCAGTTTCTGTTGATTTAGCCACAAAATTTTATTAAGAGGAATATTCAATATAGAAAAAGAGTAGAGTGTTATTAACAAATCAGTTCCTAATACAAAGTCAAGGGCAGTGCTAGGGTAAAATCTTAGGGAGGACGAAAACTCTTAGGGGGTTGAAATGTTGACAAACCCTAAATTTCATGAGTTACACTGTGAAAAATCCAATCATTTTCTGTATTTTGAAAATTTCAGAGTGGCAGCCATCCCACCCCCATGGCACCAGCCCTGCTTTCAGTGTATATAATACAACTATACACACATACAAATTTGTGAATAACTATATGTCTCTCTTACTGGACAATATCAGGTTGCTACTTTTCTCCACATGTATAAAGTTCTTCATTTAGTATCAATAGATGTCTATGAACAAATAGAAAATGTGCATGTTTTCCCCCATATCACAAAAAAAATCTATGACTAACATGTTAAATTTGTAGGAACATATGCAATGTCAACCAACCAGTTTAATGAGTGATTAAGTGAGGGCTATTCCCTACTATTCAAAGGTGCTTTACCGCATATCATAGTTAACTAAGTATAATTATAATTGTGTTTATAATGTTCGTTATTTACTTATAATTTATATGGAAAAACTTTTGTATTTTGTTTGATCCCACTGTTGAATATTTCTTTACAACTTTACTTTTACATCGCTTAGAAACATCAGTATTAAGCACATTGTAAACGTTATTTATTATTATTATTACATCAGAAAATCATTAGAAGACAAATTCATTTTTCATTACTAACAGAAAATACACACTACCTTTGTAGAGGTTACTGACCTTCCATTGACCTTTATCCTGGCTGGTACTGCACTGATAAAACCAACCAGCTTCTTGTTTGTGGTGACTCGAACGGAGCAATGCCACTCCCTTAGCCAGCCTGGTGGGGTTAACGCCCTGTAAACATCAACACAGAAAACAACATAATTGTGTCTCTAACCATTTCAGTACCACATGCAGAATATCACAAGTATGCTAACTCTATGGAATGGAATGGTACGGAAAGTGTTAAAAACACTAACATTGTGGAGGTTCAGTTCAAAATAATAAACTTTGACAAGCAGAAAAAGACCACCAGGCCTCACCAGGTGTGGGCTGGGAATTACATAGCAGTGTTTGAATAGACTAATAAACACCCTAAAACACACAACTTTGGAAAGTTATGTTGCCACTGGCACAATAAGCACAGCAAAACTAGGTACACTGTACTTATAAATTTTCACTCTTTTAAATCATTAAATGATTATTTTGAAGTACAATTTTTGTTCTGACCTTATCAGCGACATTTATAGCATGGAGGTTTATGTAGCTCAATTGTTTTCTATGCTGAGAACAATGTGAACTTATGCCTTTTTAATCAGTAAATTCTAGGCCTGGTGGTGCTATCAGAGAAATGAAATGCAGCTCTTCTATACAAAAAATTGAATTTAAGAACATATCTCAATCTCTTACCATCTTAGAAAATCTGCCGAGTAATCAAAACGAAACATGTTGTCATCATCTTCTACATAGTTCTCGTTCAGCAAGTTATACAATTCTTTCAGCTGCAAAAAAAAAAAAAAACTGATACGTATTAATGCTTTAAGATCTAATAAATCAAGACTCAATCTCTCTTAGAGATACTATTTATAGCAGCACTTATTACATGAAATTTTGCTCTTCATAATTAGAGGGTAACTTACACAAACTCAAATAATTTCTGCACTGAAATCTACATATTCTAATAAAGCTAACTGTCTTTGTTATCAATAATTGGTCATCACTCACACTATTTCACACAGCTACCAAGTCATGATTGCAACTATGATTACAATCATTGCAATTGAAATTACCGAACTTACACACAAGAAAACAGTCTTTTCAGATACTGCAAGTAGAATTCAAAATTATACTTGAGAGGCTTGGTCGTGTCGCTGGGTCCCTGTGAATCAACCCTTGTGTTGAACAGCCAGGGCATGTACACATGACGTATGCAAGTACTTTGTAGCGAGCAGAAGTGAATGAAAGTGTCATACAAGCTCCACTCCCAAATTGTATTATAGAGGTCAAACAGTTCACAAGAGAAAAACGCAACATGATTAAGGTGAATCATGATTAGAAAACACACCTCTGGACCACCAATTAAATTTCAGACTTTGATTTGCAATTGTGATTCTCATTTGTTTTCACACTGGGTAGACATACGATTTTAGAGTGATCGGCAATTATAATCAAGTTTGCAATCATATTTTGGTCGCCATGTGAAAATGGTCTAAAATGAATACACTGATGAAGAGCAAGATTCCCTGCTTCAACAAACTTACTTGTACTGGACTGTGTATGTCTAAGGTATCCCACTCAAAGCCCGCTGGTAAGGAATACGGTTCCTCTCTGATCTCTGTCTTGTCGGGTTCTACGGGCTCATTAATTTCTGTTTCTATGGTCTCTTCTGTATTTCAGGAGAAATAAATAAAGAAGACAAGGTCACAATTAATTCCCATCACTGGCATCGAATTGGGAATATCAACAAAGTAGGAATTTTTGCAGTGGCAACAAAATAACATTAAAGGCCATGTGTCTCTTTTGCATGACTAAAAGTTAATATTGTGCAAACACTAGTACATGTATATAGAAGAAAATGCTATTTAAGATCCTTCAGCAAAGCAGGAGCTACATTATAAACGCAGTTTTAGTGTAATAATAGTAAACATTTGACTTTAATTTGATTTTTTTTTTTTGGTCTCGTGTGACAAAAATTCTACTAGCAATACTAGTCTATTCTTAGATAGTGCAAACCTCCATGAACAGTGCCATAGTGCAATACATACATGTAGGTTTGTGCTGTACAAGTAGATGACCTTGCATTCCTTTCCCTGTGGTTGACACATGCCAGCACAACCATCTGGTACTGTAATCAGTGTGTTATACCCATGGACCTACATGGACCTACTGTACTGTAGGTCCATGATATACCTCAGTGAGATTTTGAAACAGTGTGCCTAGGCTAGGACATACATTACACAAGTATTGGTTTTGTGTATATTATTTTTTTAATCTAGGTAATTTCTGATCTTCAGATTTCACTTTAAAAATAGCTTAAGGGTATGAATAATGTTTTGCTATGTTATGGGAGGGTTGCAAATGAGATTCACTACCTTTAAAGCCCAAGTAGAGTTATGGTTGATCACACAAATTTTTCATCAATCTTCCACAAAGTATGGTACACTTTGCCAGACATCAGGAACAATGTCACACATCCTAAATATTGTTTACAGTGTTTAATTATCAGGGAGCAATCATCACACTGTGCATTTCCTACAGCAAAATAGTTGAACAACAAAACTTCTGATTAAAGTAAATGAAACTACTTCCTTGTTTACTTATTTCCTTATTGACAGGAGTATTGTTCATACAACTTCCTAAATTTACAGAAAACTGCATACTGCTACATCATCCTAATACGCCCTGTGCTTTACTAACCCACTGCGGGTTGTGTGTATGCATTTATTTGTTTCATATGATTTACTGTGAGACAAAACAGGGCGTTGTAAATAATATAAACAAATTATTCATATGAGTACACACAATTTCTATTTTTGCAAAGATTGTCAATGATTAATCATCAGAATATGAAATGGCATATGACAGTGGGTAGTGGCAGTACTATTTTATTTAACAAGGGGTCATATAACTAGTAAGCATAAATGTGCAGCTTTTACAACTGGCTAGACACAAGTAGTGGGCATACATGTAAAATGCATGTAAGTCCAATCTTATCATGAATATGTGTGGTCTGGGGCCCAATTCACAAAACGGGACCAACTACAATTACTATGGTAACAGGGATCATTAGCTACAGCGGCCATATTTAGGTTTGGTTATGAATCTCGAAACACAAGTTGGGATCATTAGCTCTAAGATGAGCCCTAAATGCTGGGTCTGCTGAGAAGCAGCTCTAACTACATGTATTGTTCTCTGCCACGGTTCACTGACAAGATCGCAGCGTGCGCATGTGTCAAGCATGAATGTAATTGTTATTGAAGATCATTAATATTTATAGAATGTATGCTTCACAAATGTGTGAGACTACAATTAACACACCTGTAAATACCTCAGCTTCATGCACATACTGCATGATTAATGATACCTATCCTCCATTGCAGGCGCAATCAAAAATTTCCACATGTACATCTTGAATTTGAGTTTAATCTGTAAATATACTTAATTTTGTAATAAAAAAACTTTACTTCTGTAATATTAGTTAAAGAGAAACTGACACGATTTAACTATTTCAAAGCAATATACATTCTTTGAAAAAGAAATAAAAGTATGAGGTTTAGACTATGAAATCCGGAGTAGATTTTTATTGATTGAGCAGGAAAACATTGAGTATTCATTACTCCGAAATATCACATTTGTTTTGCAGCTAATTAGTAAAAATAATGTGTATTTTGACTAAATCTTAGTCTATGAGATTTTGCACACATGAAACATTCAAATAATAATGAAAATAGTTGTATGATCACATTCCCCATATAAACAGGGTCTAGAATTGAGACTACGTTGAACGATAGTTTCCAATACTATCGTTGATCAAGTTAGAGCTGGAGTTAGAGTTGGAGTCAGTTTCGTGAAGTGTTCGGCCAAGTTCAACCACAACTCTAACCTATAGGATGGCCCTAGGTCAGTTTCGTGAATCTGCCCCTGTAAGCATGTGAATCACACACGTTTTCAACCTCTTTTGGTCACTCATGCAAAATATCTTGTTACATGTTTCAATATGATTCAAATTCAAAAGAAACATAATATCAAAGCCAGGCACGATGAGACTGCACTAATATATGCCCATTATCTCTTGAACGATGGAAGTCAGTGGGGGATCCAGAGGGGGGCGCCCCGGGTGCGCGCCCCCTCTATTTTCGCCGGTATTTTTTTTTTTTTGATGGATATTTTCACTGGATTGGTACAATGTAGTCAATTTCAAGGGCTAGTCAAAACCATATTGCAACTTACTGTCATGGCCTTTGTGTTCGCACAAATGCACCTCTGTCATACTGTATTGCAATAGGCCTATGTAGATCTAAATATTTCCGGAATTCCAGGGCGCGCAAGTCGATTGGCTGGAAAGTTGCACCACTTGTTATCGGGAGTTGCAGTGCAGAAACCAGTGTGGAGATGTCACACATCATTTTTTTCTCGAAATTTTGTGTTTTTTGTAACATGCGTTTGTCCGTCTCTATGGCAAATAAATTGTAAGTAACAGATCGCGCGAGACCTGCCTCTACAAAATCCACCATGGTGAACTGGACATCTCTAAGGACTACATTCCACTAAAAATTTCAAGAGCTAGAAGAGGGCATGACCAGCAATTCAAAATTCATACTACCAGAACAGCATCTTTTTCAAATTCATTCTTCCCAAGAACAGTCAAAGAATGGAACAACTTGCCCCAGGCTACAGTTGATAAACCTTCCAAGTACACATTTAAACAAAGCGTTATTTCTGTGAAATCTTAAATTTTAATGGTGACCACCCGCAACCTCCTGTTAAAATTCCCCTGTGGAAGACTGCGGAGGACAACCAACCAAGAGAAAGAGCCAACAATGCGAATGATCCCCAAGATTATTCTTCACTCAAAGATGAAGCCCCTATCGGGCGCCATGTGCACAGCATTATCATTCTGGTCTGCCTTGGTCATGTACGTGTTCACTGAAATGTATAGGTCAGACATATTTGTATTCAATGTAAACTAACTTTTACTCGTTCTGTTAAATTCAGGTGCATATCCAGGGTGCCTCAATTTTCGCCGAAGCAATTTTCCCACCTAATTATCAAGGAGCAAAATTGTACGTATTCTCAATCACCAGTCGACTCCACTCTGCGTGTGCCGTGTATAGGCAGCTGCATGCAGCCTAAGGCGCGGACATTTTATGTGACGAAGGGGGGGGGGCGAATTAAACACTGAAGGCGAAATAAAAAATACCTTCGCGCTGGGGAAAAATGCCCAGAGGACACATATTTATTGTTAAAAAGTGGAAATTGTGACATTAAAACCCTGCCCCCTCACCCCCATGTTTAATGTAATTTCATCACATTTCCTTTAAATATAGGTTTGCTGATTACAAAATCTAAAAAAATGCCAGCAAAATCGAAAAAACAAACAGTTCAGTATGTGTCTTTTAAGTGAGCATTTTTCTTCAAAAATTGCTCTCAAAATGCAACTTTCGAACAAGATTTTTTGAAAAAGTCCTTACCGTCGGACGGGGGGTATACCCCCTCCCACACCCTCCCCCCGCTCGGTCGCTTCGCTCCCTCGCCGCTGGCGCCCCCCGTATTTCAAAATCCTGGATCCGCCCTTGGAAGTAACAGATGTTACACTAACAATATTGAATAACGATAAAAGATTCCACGGCCACAATACTGCACACACATCTTTTTCTTTTCTTTTTCGTTGACTTGTACAAAATACTGAAATTTTGTTTTATCAGATATATGCTGGTAGGTACATGTAGGTCTCTTTATATGGTACCTGCAAAATATAATATCAGCAATTTGATGTACACAATATGCTTATCTGCGTTCTTATAAAGATAATGTATGCCACAAATTCGCAAATGCATTCTGTGTAAAATAGACATGAGTGCATACAGTAAATACTAAATAGCACCATTATCAGTGTCACTTCACTTGTTAACTTACATTAATGTCTTATACATGTAATAACTTGCTCACACATTAGTGGAAAATGGCCTTGGAAGTTGCTTCAAGGCACCTTTATTTTTCGCACTTCAACCTTTCTGCTTTATCCAATAATCTACTACAAGTGTCTTTGATAAGGTCTAAAAATGAAGCCCTGAAAAAATGGTATTTCAAAATGATTATTTAGTGCTTTAAAGAAGTGAAAATTGTAAGTTGACCGGATTCACCTGTGCATTTCCTCCCATACACTTAACGTGTGTAGATCTATTTTGTACTCCGCCCGAGTACCTATTGTTTATTCATTCATATTATGCCAGTGGTAGCATGAATTTCCAAACTTTTGTATTCTAGGGTGTTTATTTGTCCATTCAAACACTACTATGTAGCTCAGATAGCAAAGTTTGACAATTTTTTAATTTGAAGCTCCACAATGTTAGCCTGTGTCTTTAACATGTCAAGCACTTTTGAATAGCACCAGCACCATGTTGAGAATGTTTGGGATAACAGCTCATATTTGTGGGAAAAAGAAAATAAACCTGACTCTTTTATAATTAGTGATTCAGTAAGGGCTGTTCCTCTGCTACACAAAAGTATACGGGATACTGTTTGTTGTGCAAAAACTGCACCAGCGACATGTTAAAAGTTAACACACACCCCGAAACATACTACCTGCAAAAATCTCCCCTCCCCCTTCCCCCAATTTTTTCATAGCATTATCTCCACAAGTAATAAATGGTCAAGCTAGATGAATCTTACCTAGTTTCGGTACTGGTTGGGTGTCCCAGAAGTTGTACACTTTCTTCTTGGCATCTTCCATACTCTTGGCCGGCCCTGGGTTGACAAGGAGTTCCATTGCAGCCTTTAATTTGGACATGGACAGCTGAGTGCTCTGGAATTGAAGAGGCAAGAAGAGGTACAAGACTAAAGTTAGATCAAGTATCTGAGTTGACTTTCAAATCTTTAGACATACGGCTCCATGACATTTGTTCCTGTGACAATTGCTCCAATGACAACATATCCCTCATTTTCTTCATCTTTGAAACCTGTATTGTAACCTGCATTTTATGTATGTTCAGAATAATATTTCCAGAGCCTACTGGGCCATTGGTCTAAGAATCAAAATAGACTGAAAGTTTGTACCTACTTGACATCTTTCCTACTTTTCTTTCGTCTTATCGTTCTTTCCATCCCCTGTAGCATTCACTCACCTGTGATATCCGAGAATCTGCTTCATCTACACTGGCCGGAGCAGGGGCAGTGGCACCAGCGGCAGCCCCAGCAGCAGCAGCAGTAGCACCCTCTGGCTTCTTCTCCTTGTTTTTCTTCTTTTTCTTCTTCTTCTTGTCTTTTCCTCCATCCTCCGTTTTGCCCACCGCTCCTTGATCGCTGGTAGAAGGTTGGTCTTTATGATCCATATCTTCAGTATTTATGGATCTGCAGAAAAAAGGTGAATCATTATTATACACTTCACCCATAGGAGACAATTTGATTTTGATATAAAACACATTCTCCATAGATCCCAACTTGAGATATCTTGCAGGGATGTAGTCGAGGCCGGCCTCGAGGCTGGATTTTGCTGGCCTTGGCCTTGGCCTCGGACCGAGTCACGTGCACAAAGTCTATGGAAAAAAAATATTTTTCCACCGGCCTCGTGACTCGGACTGGCTGGCCTCGACTACATCCCTGATATCTTGTACTTTAGTTTCCAAAGGGTTAAGAATATTTGGCTCTAACATTATTAAACTAAAATAATGGTAATCCTTAAAGGCACCATTTGACATTTCAAATTCAAAATAACTGAGCTACATGATATTTCATGCTATTTAAGGTAAATGACATGATGGGGTAAGGGTTTGCGACTACCGCGCTTGCCCGATGCCCGGGGCAAGTAACATACAGTCGCAGGCAAGCATTTTGGAGTGTAACTAAAATACTTGGCCGAATCGGGCAATAATAATTTGCAAAGGCAAACCTAAGTAAATACCAAAACTGTTACTGGAACAAAAAGTGAAATAAATGGGGTTTTTACGGAGGAAACGTGGCCAAAACACGGGCCAAAACATCGCGGCAATTATTTGCTCAAAATGCGTTCTGCAAAGGACGCAAATGAAAGGTGTGTGGCACGGCAGAGTCGCAAAGTGCTTTGATTTAGAAGGAGGTTCTACCAACAGAGACATCTGCGTGGCCTGATAACTTGTCCAAGAAAAAAATAAACATCACAGAAAATTGTGGCAAGGATTGAAGAAATGACAAAGTATTCAGTAAAAAAAATGACTAAGAGTAGCAGGAAAGGTAAGCAGAATGTTTAAAATCACCAGAAAATATATCACAGCCACCTCCAAAAACTCGCTGTTCAGCCGACTAGAGATTGCTTAGTCCCACATGTGTTAAATGGTGTATGTGAGTTCGTATTTTCAAGTCTTAACTTACGATATTGGCGGTAATTTTCTGCACTTGAAAATGATAAATCTGACCATGAAAGTGTCATAGGAGATTCAGAAATAATATTTTTGATATTATAAGTGGATTTTAGGAGGGATTCTTGGTCAAATAGTGACAAATATAGCAGCTAGAAACATAGCTACATGACCCATTCAGTCACTGAATCATCCCTTGAAGTCTGGGGTTGGAAGATGGCAAGCGTGGTGTCCAGTTCCCTGGCCTGGCTAGGCTAGTGGTTTTATGAAGAACTTTGTTACTAAATATTTCCCAAGGAGTGTACTTTGTCTAATAAATTCTGATTAGGTAATCATTTCAAAGATTTTGAATAAGATAAGTGTAATATTCTAAGCAAGTTCGGGTGAAATGGAAATCGAGAATAGACACTAAAACTTTAGTTTACGCTGATCTACATTTTCCAACATTTTTTTTTAGTACCGGGTTTGGGAATCAAGTATGCATTCCTAAGAGGATAATATATTTAAGACTACCATGAAGTTTTTAATGTCAACAAATTAACTCTTGGTTGTATAGGCGGTGATCCGGTGTGGGGTTACATGACCCACCCCCTCATGGGAGGGGGGTTATCCCCCTTGAGTTTTGAAGCTTTTCCCAAAATTTGTTAGCATTTTTTATAAATTTTATAGACACTGAAAATATACTAAACACTTTTCTGTAACACTTTATAAACACTTGAACATTTTTATCTGAAAACATATATCTGAACATTATTTATCTATTATGCAATACCAAAAGTTTGTGGTTGTTTCTAAACACTCATTAACAACCTTGAACAAGTTTAATATGAATCATAACACGTTTAAGTTTACGTGGTTGAAAATCATAATCTCCACGTCAACAAACATTTTTATGACACCTAACGGTAAATCACTAGATGTTCAAAAATGCGTGTATTAATCTGTGCTGTGACTGCTGGTCCCCCCCCCCCAAGCCACAATATCAATCGCACTACGTTGGCGGAACACATTGTTATAATCGTTCATATTGTAAATATATATAACAAATTAAAAATTGATTTCATTGATTTTCATTAAATTGCAAAAAGTCATTGATGTTGAAAATTTGTGAATGGTTATACATGTATACTTTATGTATACTTTAGTACATATTCATCACCAAATTAAAATAAATATTTTTATTATTTTTGCGGCAAGCAAAAATTCACTCGGGCAAGCATTTTCGAGCTGTTTGAAAATTTCACTTGCAGAGTCGGGCAAGTGGCCAAAAAGTTAGTAGCACCCTGGGGTAGTCCTCAACTTGGGCTGAAACGACTCTAGAATCAAGTAAACTATGCCAGGATTATCCTGTGAAAATCTTGTAGTCAAACGTTGACACATTCTACAATAACTCATGTCTATTGTCCCTCGTGGCTGGCAAACCTGCTGTGTGGCTCTCTATGGGGCTTATTTTTATCGTACCCGGATAAAAATAAAATACTAGTTTATTCATTCTTGATTCTCCTTAAGTAAACAGATTACAGACAAATCCTTCCAGCTGGGAGATCCACTCCAGCTAGTGTATAGTTGGTATACATTTCAAGTCAACTCATGTGGTTCTTGAGGCATTTTCAAGTGTTCCCAATCATGTCACTAACCTTTAATGTCTCTGATGGGGTCTAAAAATGAAGCCCTTAAACTTGTACAATTATCACTTTCGAAATCACGAAAATCTATATAAGGAGAGAGATTTGCCATACCCATTTCCCCATATAAACTGCTGTAAGATTCATCCACTTCCTATATTCATTGGTGATATTTATCCACACATATCTTGGTAGTTGTAGCATAGCATTCCATGGTTTTGTATTCTAAATTTATGTAGCTTAAAATCAATGTTTGAGTTTGACTTTTAAAAAGACACCTTCAGTCCTTCATACATGTAGTGGCAATGTCATTTAATTGCAACAGTGGCAATCAGTACTATCTGTTTGAATTCATTGTGTTTTCAAAATAGTCCATTCTTATGTAATGCATTTGGGTGATCAGTTTCTATTACTGGGATACAATTCTACCCTGCACAAAGAAGTGCACCATTTCCACTCCCTCGGGAGTATTCATAGCTGCCAAGGAGGTGCATCAAGCCAGACAGACTACCTAAGTCATTCATCCAGCTGCTTTCTTATTACATTACATGTTTCTCTGTTTTATGGCTTTATT
>JZLH01S0151451.1:20224-35176 GCA_001188425.1 Eucidaris tribuloides
TTTTTACATACACTCTACTGATTCATTTATTAAACAATATTCTACTAATTAATCTCTAAAATTTGTTAATTAGGTTTAGTAAACTATTTGATTAATTAGTGTAATAAATGTTATTGTAACAATTCGCAACACAATTCTTAACATATTTTGCCAGACCCTTTATCACTACATCTGAAATTCGAAAAGTAGTAAAACCATACATTTTCTTAAAGCTGAAAATGTGCTCTTTCACACCATGACATCAATTTTGAGCTATGACTTTTTACTGACAGGTGCAATGAGTTGTCATCAATATCACAAAATTATACATTTTTGTGATATTACCCTAAAAATTTTTTTACACACCCTGTACAACAACTTGACATTGGCTGATTGAGATTCTCTGATGTATACGCTTTCAGAAAATGTATACTTTTGTTGGTTTCTGATAAGTACTTTTTGAGTTATATTGGTTCAAATGCAAGAAGTGACAAAATTCTTAATTTTGGTGCCTGTAACGCAAAGGGGCCCCACCATACGACACATGACCATAACTAAATGTAATGTTAGAATCTAGCTAAATTAGTGTCCTGGCAGCCTGGGTGGCAGACAGTTGGTAGATCTAGATTCTAAGTAGCCCCTACATTGGATGCACTTTTCATTTAGCAGCAGAATTCAAGCCATGACCACGCATCCTGACATGCAAAATGGGGACAACTCTTGTGCACAAAGTAATGTGTGGCTGTTTTTAATAAGTCGTGGCACAAGAATATGCTCTGAAATTCACAAAATTAACTTCGCTTAAGTTGAATCACTTGGGACAAATCACACAAATCATGTCAACTTGGATCTAATGTTAGACGAAATTTGAGTTACAGTTTTGTATAGATGTCTACAATTTTATATTAGAGATGAAGAAACGTATAGGGAAATGGATGCTGTCAAAAATGAGAAAGGCAGAGAGGGAATGGGAAATTTATGATTTCTTTTTACGGTCGTGCTAACCGGCAAAGACAAGTCAAAGTCACAGGCAAAGTCTTGAATCAAAATGTCAACCCATTAAGACCTTCAACAGAATGACAGTTGCAGTTGGACCTAGGTGAATGATTTATCACGTTTGCTCCCTTTGGGACTCGAAAATTTGTGCGAGGCAATATTCAATTTAAAAAATCTACTTACAGAAGAAAAACTTCCCATTCAATAAGCACAGAACAAATTGGGACTGTCAAAAATATTCGACAAAGGCAATAATTTAACTTGTGCTAGGTCGAGTTACGCGAAGACGAGTCATCTGTGATTTGAAAATAAAGGACTCGCCATTTCAATTTTCCAAAATTTCTGCCCAGTGTTTTGAACTGTGCCCAGTCCTCTTTTTGTGGACTGGATCGTTCCATCCACACATTGCAAACTTTGGTTTGTTTTTTCCAGTGTTGGGCGTATGTGGTCCGTACCACATATAGTCCTGAGTCTATTTTGGCTAATGGAGATTTTTTGTGCACAGATTACTATAGGCTCTGGATCAAAAAAGATCACTGATGCATGGATAGTACACTCAAAAGAAATCCCCCATATTACTACAGACCATAAATAATGTGATTCAAACAGCAATCTCTACAAACTGCATGCCTTGAAGTGGACAAGCGTGTCCACATCATGAACAATAACCTAAGATTGTTGCTTAGACCGCTGGCATCTAAGCTCTGGGGCTTCTCATTTAGTATCAACCCATTAAATGAGAAGCCTGGCGTCTGAGAGATACATAGAGGGGCACTAATTTACAAGTGTACCCATGGCCAGTTAGCAGTTTAAAGTATTTAAGGTTGCTAACTTCAGTGTGGTGTATTTCATCTGTTGGATGATCTACTGATGGAATAAACCACAAGCTGTTCATCCGTAGTTAGCAACCTGAAATAATAAATCCAGGGTTGGCCGGGTAGTATGGCTTCTGACTGTGAGTACGCTCGTAAATTATGGCTGAGTGAGGTACTACACGAATTAAATAACATGCAATTCCTCCATATTATGGTAGTTCTGCATTATTTTACTCACCTAGTATATCATTGCAGCATGTATAATTAGGCATACCGGTGCTTGAGAATCTTGTTTTTCTGGAAGGTTCATACAGAATCTCATCTCTGTCATGCGATTTGGGTTGTTTATTAATTGTTTTATCTTTGGTATATATTATGTTCTCAAACAGTCAATAAAGAGGAACAAGACTCTCTCATCAGGATGTTTAAAGAGCTGACCAAAGACAACACAGGCTCACTGAGGGAAGACAAACTAGACCGCTCACAGTTCCGAGAAGTCCTCCACTCGACATTCAAGATGACTGATGATGTTATGATGGATAGAAGTAAGTTTGGTCTTCCTTCATGAGTCTAACTTTACCCTGTTGCCGCAAGATCCTGTAATTCTCATAGATTCATTACATGGCACACTTGGTTCCCATATGCAACAGTTTAATACAGACATTAAATCAATTCGTTTTAGTTTTTGGATTTTTTTTTTTTCCGAGGGAGGGGTTATGTATAAACCAACCAGTTTATAGTCTGAAAAATTAAATTGGACAATGTAATGTATTTTACAGTAACAATATTCTCGAAGTAGTCTGTCAAGTCATTATTACCATATGAAATCCAACTAAGATATAAAATGAATCATTTAGTCAAAATAAGATACACATAGATACACTTAAGTATCGTAAAAAGACAGATTAAAAGTACTCAGAACATCTTACAGGCCAAGCATCTCTTTTGCATGCCTGAAAATTGACATTGTGTAAATACACTGGCATTTAGAATACCATCTAAGAACCTTTAGCAAGATATAGGAGCTAGAAACTCAGTTTTGGTGGAATTATGGTGACCATTAAACTCTGATTTGAATTTTTGTCACTCCTACCATAGAGCGTATACTAAACGGCCATTGTATTTCTTTTGCATTTTTCAAATTCTAAGTACTTACTGACCCCCAGATTTCACACACTTGTCCTTCATCAAATAACCTAAGGGCGTGAGTTATCTTCTGGTCTGCAGGGATGTGTGCAAATGCGATTCCCTAATGTACATTTAATGTAAACTTTGAAGATGTTAAAGGTAAATGGCATGATTGGGGGTAGTCCTCGACTTGGGCTGAAACTACTCTAGAATCAAGTAAACTATGCAAGGATTCTCCTGTGAAAATCTTGTAGTCAAGCGTTGACTCGTTCTAAAATAACTAATGTCAATATACCTCATGGCAGGTAAACCTGCTGTGTGGCTATCTATGGATCCTATTTTTATCGTGCCCCGATAAAATTAAAATACTAGTATGTTCATGCTTGATTCTCCTTAAGTAAACAAATTACAGACAAATCATTCCAGCTGGTGTATAGTTGGTATATATTTCACCTTATTTGGTTCTTGAGGCATTTTCAAGTGTTCCCAATCATGTCACTAGGCTTTAATCCTTTTGTAATATGACTTATCAGTCTGATCACAGCTCACATTACTGTTAAAATATTTCAATGATTTAATTTTCACATGAGGGTAAATCCTGTATATTTGTGCCTGTGGGACTTTTACAATTTGCCAACGAGTAATGAATCAATGTACAACAACATAAATATGTACTTGCATTAGAAAAGAAATGTCATTCATTCTTCTTTTCTCCTCAGTTCTCAGAGCATTTGATAAGGACAATGATGCCTGTATCAACCTAAGTGAATGGATCACTGGACTATCAGTCTTTCTCAAGGGAACTCTGGATGAACAAAGTAGTTGTAAGTAAACAGGTTGATCTCAACTTGTGAATCATAGTTTTCCTTGCAGTAGAATATCATATGATATAATAATTCTGTAAAGATATCAACTCTGTTCTTGTAAATTCCAGTTTAGTGTTGTCTCATGCGGTGATGCCAACTGTTCCTTTTTCGCAGTATTTAGTATTTTTCAGTTGCAAATACTTGTGATTTTGAGCAAAATGCCTCAAAATATTTTTTTTTTTCTGTAGGCTCACTTTATGATCACTTCTATTGAAAATAGATTAAAAAAACAATTTTATTTTTTAAAGCCAAATATGCTCTTTTGCAATCTGCCATTGAGAAGAGAAAGGGGTGTGGGACATATTGTGGTTATAACTGTATAACTTGTGTAGTGTTCTAGTGACACAGTTTCAAAAGTTCTGGTTCAATTAGTTTCTTACATGTATTCAGCATACTGAATAGAATAGAAGATGTGGATGACTTGCTACACTGGCAAGGAGTGTATTGTATGGAGTAACAGGATTAGAAGGGATTACCTAATCCCTATTCATTGTTTTCATTGTAGGATTGATTTGTGCAAATAGACCTGTTCACAGTTAGATGTCTACTGACCCTGTAATACCACACATCTCTGAGGAGTGGTACAGGTTTCAGTGAGGTATTTGATAGCTCTCATTCATGTAGAGATGGAGGGCTGTACATGTATGAATAGCTATTGTAAACCCATTGGAGACGGCTTCCTATTGATATATCAAACATTCGCCATAGACCCCAGCCTGAGATATCCCGGACTTAGGCTCCACCGGGTTAAGTTCTGCTCAAAGAATACATAAAAGAATGGTTGCACAACATGCTTTCAGTTGACACTTACCTGCACAGGCTTATTGGGAAAGTGGCAAGTGAGGAGATAATGTGCTCACAAGTGATAACAGTACTTAATTTGGATTAAACTCACTGTTCAATACATGTGGGTTTGCTAATCATCATCCAGGAAAGGGTGCTAATCAAAAATATCTCTATCCATTTGATACTTATGACTGATGAGCCTCATAGAGAGTGAATTCTTCTAAATAGTGAATTTATCATAAGTGGACAGGACCACAACACTGTAAACTCAACGATTATACTTTGGAATATACTTAACTCCCCACCCCTCTTGATATAATAAAAATAAATGAATAAATGAGTTGGTTAAATAAATGAATGAATGAATAAATAAATAAATAAATAAATAAGTACATAAATAAATAAATCAAACATGATGAACCTCATTAATAGTGAAATTTATGAGAAGTGAATGGACCCCAACACTGTAAACTCAACACTTACACTTTGGTTTCAAATCCTCAATGTACTTCGCAAGATAACTTGATCCCCCCCTCAAAATAATAAAAATAAATAAATGAATAAATGAATAAATAAATAAATAGGTAGAAAATAATGAACGTCATTAATAGGGAAATTGATGACAAGTGAATGTACCCAAACACTGTAAACTCTACAGTTATTCTTTGGGTTCAAACCCTCAATGTATATTTCCAAGACACTTAATCCCCCCTTGAAATAAATGAATAGGTAAATGAATAAATAAATGAATAAGTAAATGACTGGCTGACTGACTAACTGAATGAATGAATGAATGGATAAATAATAAATACATAAATAAATGAATAGTGGTATTTATCATTTCTTTTCATTTCTTATCATTATTTTTACGTAGTCTGTTTCAAAGTGTTTGATCTGAATAGCGATGGCTTCATCTCAAGAGAGGAGATGTTCCACCTCCTGAAGACATCCATGGTCAAGCAACCCACGGAGGAAGACCCTGAGGAAGGAATCAAAGACCTCGTGGAAATCACAATCAAGAAAATGGTGATTGATTCTACTGATGAAATACTAAGAAGCTTATAGCACTCCCCAAGTTAGATTACATATGTAATTCATAGATAAGATATGATATGAGTCAACCTGTCAAATACTTTCAACGAATAAGACAATGTTTGGATATACATGTATTGTCACTGGAGTGACAAATTCTTGTCCGTTAGTATTTGCTAAAAGTTATGTTGAAGTATACTGTAATCTTCTAGCTAGGAAGTTAAAATTCGTACAATCCAAATTTAAAATTTCAGTCTGAAAAGGTAAAGCAGTGGCTACCCAGTTCAAAGAAGGCTGTCAGATTGTTATGAACATTGTTGGTTGCCTGGCAGAAGGGTCCTAGCATATGTTCCTGGCAGAAAGGCTTTCAAAGATATTTTCTCTATTAGTTGAAAACCATTGGCTCTTTTCACATGAAATCAAAGTAGTGTAATATTTTTAGATCCTTCTGTCAGTCTGTTCCAGAGCAAATATCACATAAGGCAATTTACTGTTAAGGCCCTTTTGCTGGGAACATGTATGCTAGGACCCTTGTGCCGGTCAACCAACATGTTTTTTCACTTTTTGAATGCGTAAATTTTGAGATACAATGTTTTTCCCCCCTCTAACAATGATCCATTAAAGTGATAGGCTAACATTGTGGAGCTTCAATTTAAAAAATTGTCAAACTTTGATATCTGAACTACATAGTAGTGTTCAAATGGACAAATAAACACCCTAGAAAACAAAAGTTTGGAAAGTTACACTGCCAATGGCAAGTTATACATGAATAAACAATAAAACTCGGGGCGAGTTTTATTAACCTAGGTGTACACACAGTAAGTCTATGGGAGGAAATGGGCAAGTGAATCTGGTCAACTTACGATTTTCACGTTTTTAAAGCACTAAATAATCATTTTGAAATACAATTTTTTCAGGGCTTCATTTTTAGACCTCATCAAAGACACTGGTAGCATGGGGAATCATGCGGCTCATATTTTTTTAACTGTGGTAAATGTTAGCCAATACCTTTAATGCTTTCATTACAATGAACTAATAGCCCCATGCCAACTACAACACATTTTGACTGTTAGAATGAGAGAGTTAATGTTGTCATGTTTGCGATGCATGAAATAATTTTATAATCAAACATTCAAGTGTTAAAATGAACAGGTTTATTAGATTCATGATACAAATCCTGTTCCACAATACATATATAACTGTGTACGCTGCAATTCAACTTCTTTTCCTGCTCTTAGGATCTGGACCACGATGGCCGCTTATCGTTCAAAGACTTCTGTGACTCTGTCAAACAAGAACCGCTCCTAGTTGAATGCTTTGGAACTTGTCTACCAGAGCAAAAAGTAAGTTACACAACTCCTTTTTAAAGCCCAAGTATAGTTTTGGTAAATGGTGAAAAATTAATTTGTCTCTGATTGCGTTTTGTAGATGCACCTATATGATCTATAAATGCCTTGAATATCACTCATCTTGAAATTTTTGTATTGTTTGAGAAACTACTGAAAATGGACCCCTGACATTTCTCATAAGTCATGTACATGTAATATCAAGGTACTCATGGTTTAAAAACGCAAATATTTCATTGTAAACAATTTTCATTCGGTTTGAAGTTGTTTTTTGATGTCTGGCATAACAGTACCTTGCTTTGATCGATCAAATGTCAAAACTTTACTTGGGCTTTAATGTGTACATAATTTAGATGCTCTGTGCATTAGAATGATAACTTTTTTGTCCTGTTTCATGGAAAAAGGAGTGTAAGCTTATAAAATTGCAACATAAGAAATTCTTCTGAATCCTCTGCATGTGAATAATAAATTCTGTATTTCTAACATTTGTCCAATTCCACAGAAAAGTGAATGTAAGCTTATAAAATTTTGATTTTAAAAATTCCTCTGGAGACCATGACATTTATGGTTAGGAGGGTAATTTATTTAAAAATGTGCCATCAAAATATCTGCTACCTGGAAAAAAAATACAATTTTCATTTCAGGGGGCTACTTTTCATGTTTCAGTGCATTCCAAATACTCTTTTGTATTGAACCATATGGCAATTTACGGGGGCTCTTTTGCAGACTTAGGAGGTGAAATCGCCCCACGCACCCGTGTGTGTTTTTTCCCTGTCTAATACCTGATACCAAGATGGTTTGTTTTACACCACATTAGCCTTTTGAACCAGTTGCCTTGTTTTCCTTGGAAATCTCTTTTGTCTACCTCTTTGATCAATTTTGAAATGTCAAATAGGCTAATATTGCGAATTTTGTCCGATATCAGTTTTGCCCACACCCCTTAGGGGCCATACCGTTTGTAACATTTTGCCATGATCTTGAGGGTAAAAGGAACTAGATTTCTACTGAATTCTAGTCTTCTGGTGGCAACTGGGTATTATTGAAAAATAACAAGTAAATTTGAAACAGGCATTTAATGCATGTTCCTCAGTAATGCAATTTGCTGGTAGTAAACTAATACTCGTAAGCATTTTTAACATTGGTCAGTTGTATATTTTGTTCAAAATTTTCTTCCATACATGTCAAGTGATCTCTTTTTTCTCTTTTCGCAATGTCAATCAATCAATTGCATTCTTTCAGACAGGAGAACACTTTCTAAGAGATTGCAAGCAATTACTGATGAGAGATGCCTTGTTTCCAGAGTCAGTAATATGAATATTTTTATCAAATCGCTCAATCCCATACCCACTTTTTATTTCATTTTTTATCCGCGTTTTAATGTGTGGACCATGGTTGTGCCATTTGTCATCATGTAATATTAATGCTTTGCACTGCCTTAGCATCTGGTCTTTGCTAAACTTTCACGGAATGGTGCGAGTCTATTTCATCATTCAAAGAACATATCAGCTTAGAACCAGAAGGCCACTAATGCTATATACTCTGTACAGCAAAAGTGCCCTTCTGGCTGTCATTCAAGTGTGCCCACCAAAAGGACGTTAATGCTGTTGAAAATCTACATTGTTCACATTCTTCTCCCAGATACACAACGAAATATCAAATTTATTATTGAGTCACGGTCAAGTTGGTTTCAATAAAAGCGGAAAAATGAGAGAAACATATTGTTAATGAAGGTTTGACGAAAATCCTTCAAAGAAAAACAGAGTTAAGGAATTTTAAACTTTCAAATTTGTGATGCACATGCCAGCAGCTCGCCATATGTCGTGATATAGATTCCATAAAAGTGTTGTTTTCTCAGAAATTTGAAAATGATTTTACCTGTGCATGGAAGATATCAGAGACATTATTTTATTCAGGCAGCTATGAAAAAAAAATCAGTTATCATGAACCATTAAAAAGTGGCAATTTATGGAATTTATATTACATGACATGATGGAGAGCTGCTCACAAAATTAAAAATAGGAAACTTCATAACTCTGTTATTCTTTGGTGGATTTTCACTAAACTTTCATTAATATGTTTCTCTCATTTTTCTGCCTTTATTTACACCAACTTGACATCAGGGTGAAATTTGCCTTTAAAGTGACAGCTCATGAAATCCCCTTTTTTTTTAGGAGATCAATACTTGCCCCTGGCTTGCACTACTTTGTGAACGTTCAACACAATGTTACCATGACTTCTGTGAAATTAGCAAAACCAGAGCTGGCATCATTGCATACAGCCACTCATGTATTCACTGCTTCATGTGTGTATAATTGCATGCTATATAAAGTTTATTTTACTTATATTATTAATTTTTTACACATACACTTTTGAAAGTTTGGCTTCAAGGCTTATTTCACTGCTTACATCAATGTGTGATCTTATCCCGTGGGAGTGTTTGATATTTATTGCAAGTGTATCGATATTAGCTAAAATATGCCAAAGTGCAATATGTCATATCACAAATGCCCATTATCCCATACTGACTACATATCACAACCTTTTCATTTTTACCAGCTTATCTTCAGTGGCCAAAAAAAAATGTTGTGTTCAATTTCATTTTCATCTTGAAAACTTGTCTGATCGTCATATTTTGATAGTTAGATACATACTTTAAGTGAGTAGCTCCAAAACTATGAGGCCAGGTGTCTGAAAAGGTCACATCCAAATTTAATAATTCAAGCCCAAGTTTAGTTTTGGGGATTTCCTTTTTATTTGAAAACTTTATGCCCAAAGGTCACATCACACCAATAACAGATTTTGAATGTCTTTCATTTTTTTATATTAATTAATAAAAAAATGTCTTGGGGGGGGGGGGGGGTGGGGCGAGATTTTATGGGGTACCCTGTGCGATTTTCGACTATATTTTACATTATTGCATACAAAGGGTTAATACGGTGTTTAGGTTATCCAAATTATAGCCTACCTCATCAGAAAGATCAGAGTCTCCTCTTTCTGATGGGCTTTAATCTGTACTAAAAAGCTTATGCAAGCTTATATCCATACATACAACTGACATTTAACATAACAGAAATTAGAAAATAATAAAATAAAGCCAACTGAAATAGACTTTACAAGTGAAAGATATATGTTGGCTGGGGGTAAAATCTGTCCTCTGTTAATCTCATTATGGAGAATTTATATCAAGAGTTTTTGAAGTGATTTTTCTGCATACTTAGTAGCAATGCATTGCAATAAAACTATGATCTGGTTAGACTTAGGGTTCAGTACTTCAAAGGTTGCTTGTCAATTCTGTGTGGAAAAAAAATGAGTTGTTTTCCTCATGATCTCAGACTGTGTTCATAAATTGTCAAAATCAAAAATAGATATATTTATTTTCTTAGTTGCTAGGTAGGCTGTATAGTAAAGTTTCTCATGCAACAAAACACACACAAACTCATCATGCTTTTATTGCAAAATGCAAACCACAGTGTTTGATGAAAATGTGACCATGTAAGTTATGGGAGCATACTGACTGTACATTTCTTGTTGATGAAAACCACACTATAATTTTCATGTACCGTAAACTGATTATTCCATAGTGAAAGGTAAACGTGACTTCAGAACACACAGTTCATTTACTTATTTATTAGGTGTTTTTTTTTTCACTGCACTAGAAAATCTAACAAATGGCCATAATGCTTAAGCAACATCTATAGAACAATTACCTGTATCAATGATGCAGTAAGGGAAGCAAGATTGAAAGAAAATGCCAATATAACAATCATCATTATTATCCCCTAAGAATTAATTCAGTGTGTAAAGAGTTAATAGGTGTGTGTTTTTTTTTTCATTGTCCAAAACTTAATATGTTTCATTTGTGACACTAATTTCAACCAAAATATGCCTAACCATGTAATCATGTCTATCGTATAGGCTGTACCTTAAGATATAAAACAACATTTACTTTATATTATTTTTTAAAAAACAAATAATTTGTATTAATGATAATTAATATATATGAACTAAACTGTAAACCAATCTTAAATTATTATTTTTTTTTGATAATACACCACAATCTAACTGAAAACATAAAGAAATGTCTCAGGAATACATGAATCTGTTCTTGCTAATTTTAATTTATTCTCCTGAATTAATGGAATGTATATATAGACTAACAATAATAGTAACCTGCCCAGTTCCAACACATACAGTACTGAACAGTAATGAAATAATTTATAGAAATAGGTAAACCAAAAAAAACCCAAATATGATAAGACCGAGAAAGAGATTTCAAGTGAAGTGCAGTTAGTAAAAAATCTAGAATATGCCATATAACAGTTAATGTTTATGGTCATCATAGTGTTAGATGTATTTTTCCTATAACAATTTATCTACCAATGCAGGGACTCGATACAATATGAAGTATATAAAATACAATTTGATTGTGTGTGTATATCATGATTGACAAGTGATTCCAATATGTGGATGCGACAAACTTTACTTTTATGGATCTCAAATACACACTGGGAGCATTATGACTTCATACAGTATGGGAGTCTCACTTTCGATGAGTGTCTACCAGCTATATTTATTATTCTGATACAATACTTAATAATTTGGGATCAATTACGATTGCTTTAACATTTGAAGACTGATCTACATGTATAGACCCCAACTCGAGATATAGTTGTCAATGGGTTAAACAAATTCATATCATTACATATGGTAAACCAACATTTTCTACAGGAACAGTTGCTTCGGTGACAATATCTTGGAAGAAACAGAGGCTTTTCATTGGGTTTCAAGTTCAGAATAAGGTTAGGATTGGGTAAGGGTTAGAGTTATGGTTGGGGTTAGGTTTAGTGTATGCAATTGTTGCTGGAGCAAATGTCATGGAACCTTATTTGCAAATCATGTTAAACACACATATAGTTCACCTAGTGTTTGAACATTTAGAGAGTACTGGTTTTGTGTCATTGGTTCAAGCTACTAGTATAAAGTATGTCACTTTTTGTTTTATTTGTTTTCGTGTGTGAACTTCTTAAAATGCACAAATTGCCAAATCACATGACAATGACCATTCAAACAAATTTACCACGGAGGTGACAAAATCTTGTATATCTCAAATTTTTGATTGAAATTTTTGATGGAATCAATCTTCTCACGTAATCGTGCCAAGAAGTTTGATTTTGTCTGCACGAAAATCTCAGATTTCATATCTCTCGGGTGCTGGGTGAGAAGAAGGCTATCCCATGTATTACAGTGTTCAAAAGGCAATGACATGAGTGGGAGAATGAGTTGAAATGTATACCAGTATACACACTGACTAGAGTGTATATTCAGGCTGTATGGATTTGTCTTGAATATGCATTACTTGAGAAACAAGCATTAATTTTAATTAATCTCCTGCCCCAATAAAAATTGATCCGATAAAAAGCTACACAAAAACTTTCATCATCACATTTTCTAATTGAGGACTACTGCCAATCTTGCCATTTCCTTTGCCCTATTTGTTGGGGAAGGGGGCTCGTGCGATCATTTCACATTTTTGACATACAAGGTACCGTCACCCAAGCTGTGCAACAACACACTTCAGAAAGCTGAGAAGATAACCATCTCATGTACACTTGTGTCACTGTGCCTATGTTACCTGCATTTGTGCGATGTTTGTCTGTTTTTTGTTTTGTTTTGTTTTGTTTCTTTATTTCTTTTTTTCTTTTTATTTATTTTTTTTATTGCAATTTGAGCAGGTACATGTAATTAATGTAACGTGGATGGTGATGGTACTGGTAAATATGGGTTTCACGTAACTGTGGGTTTGTCATTTGTGAATGCATGTTTCCCAGACATTTGCATGCTGTCTGAGGGTCTGTTGTTGTGTCTCATTAAGTTTTCTGTTCACAGTATGGTAACAGTGTTGTGAGGTATAATATCCAAGCAAGGTCTGTTTGTATTTTGGGATGTGGAGTACACATGCATTCATCTCATAATTACAGTATAATACTAATACTTGGCCAAAAATATGGTATTGGGCATTGCTAACTTGTGTATTATTACTGTTTGTATGTATTGTATATATGTGTGTATGTATACATTCATTATACATTTATGTATGAATGTATGTACATGTATGTTTATAAATGTATACAGTGTATATTTGTTTATTTCTTTCTTTTAATCGTCTGATGTACAGGATTTCAGTATGTTGCTATATCGTTGGTATAGATCACCAGAAGGGCGTTAATGCTAAATACATTGACAACCAGAATGGCATTAATGCCATCGACTTTGCACAGTGATAACGCCCTTCTGGTTCTCAACCGGTTATGCGTTAACGCCCTTCTGGTTCTCAACCGGTTATGCGTTAACGCCCTTCTGGTTCTCAACCGGTTATGCGTTAACGCCCTTCTGGTTCTATACCGACGATATTTTCTAGCCATTTGCCTCTTCACATCAGTACCAAATACATTTTTAGAACATCACTGTAGGGAAACCAACAATTGAAAAAGATACTCTAGGTTAAGTTTTAGCTGCACTTGCAACCTTGTTGTACCAGAACAACTCTTGATTGACTCCAAATCTAAATTTTCATCAAGAAATTTATTTTCTGTGCTGGCATGCACAGTCTACATGTAATTCTCAGCCCCTCACATACCTGACAAGCAATGAGAGTGACTCTTTTTTTTCTGGAAAAATGTGAAGTTGTAAAAATTCATGTACAAAGTCAGTGGAGAGTTGTTATGGTATGACATCGCAGACTTAATCAGAATCATTGTCTGCAGAGGGCAGTATACAAATTTGTTCACATTTTTTAAAAATTGTGTAGCTCTTGAATAGCCTAAACCAAATATGTTCAAACTTTTAATGTTGGATTTCTAAAAATATACTTGATTCACTGAATCCATATTAATGAATATTGAAAATTCTGCTTTAAGTATAAATGTTCACAGCAGTATGACTGTTCTATGTCAATTTGGGTCCTTCCTGTTTATGTAGATGTTCCAAAAAAATATATACAGTGTGTCCCAGAAAAAAGGAAACCGGAATGAATGATTTCTTCAAGAATTAGGTATAATTGTAAAGCCCTGTTCCTCAGTCTTCTTTCATTTGATACATAACTTATCATTAATCATTCACGCATTATTGAACTAAAATAATGGATATTGGTGCTACCAAAATTTCATTTGCACACGCATATTCCATCTTTGAGTCCATTTTCATGGTAATAAATGTAATTTTTTTTAAGAAACGAAAGCATGACATAAAAATTCATAATTTTCTCTTTGATCTGACACCTCATGCGTAAAAATTAAATAATGTATGCCAGAGAACAAGTAAAATTAAAACATGCCATTTCAGCGTGATCTTTAAAATGAATACAATTTGAGCAATTGGAAGCGAGCTGAACAAAAAGGTTCACGCACGACTGACTTCACACAATATCTCGCTCGGGGCACAACAATAGGCTCCGAATCATGTTCGCAAGGTAATTTCTTGGTTGCTAGGTGCCAAATTCAGAAAACAGGGTTAATGAATACATTTTGGAACATTTCTGAAAACAAGCATCATTTCAAATTGTCTTCTCACTGATGCAAGGCTTATTTTTCACAAATGTGGTATCATATGAAAGAAGATAGAATCAGCTTTTCAATGATGTCCTTCAATGTTGAAGGTATTCTGAACACATTCAGGCATGACAGTTTGAATTTCAAATTTGCTCATGCAAATGATTTTATGGCTGTGTCCCTTTTTACTGTCTTTACTCAGCCATGCATGAATAGGAAACTGTGTGACAGGTATCAAATTAAAGAACAGAAAATATGCTTTCCACCCATGTACGATATTCTTTTCATATTTGTTATTAAGATATAAAAATATATTTGTTATTAAGATATAAAAATATCTTCATCAATTTCGGTTTCCTTTTTTTCAGGGACGCACCGTATATACTTATGTAGACTCAGAAATTGAATCATCTTTTTCCTGTGCTGTATCAAAAGTTTGAGGTCTTCATGTATGGAT
>JZLH01S0151467.1:0-11360 GCA_001188425.1 Eucidaris tribuloides
AAAAATTTGCAATACTCGGTGACCCTATAATTTATGTGGATCTCTGATGTAACAATAGCAATCTAAATTTTCTAAGTTAAAATTGTAATATAGCTGCAGGTAAGTCCTTTGTTCATGGAACTCAAGTTCCTGTTCAGTTCTGTAGAACAAGGTCTTGTTACAACACTCATTAGTGCTAATAGCAAATTATGTGAATTCTAATTTTCCAGTCAAATGTCAGTTATTCAGTTTACTCCAGATATTAGATGTCACACCCATAATATAAACAATAAGTTTCCTGGTTTGTCTTTACGTCAGGTTCTTACTCCAGGTGGTGGGTTTCACTGTGACCACTGTCCAGAGGATACGAGGCTATACCAAGGCAGAGTCAGGTGACCAGTCACATGACTTCCTACCCCAGGAATTGTCCAGGTTGCTGCTGTGCATGACACACATGTTCAAGTCAGGTGAGTCCTTGTCAGATCTTTCTGAATCCAACACAGTTTTCTGCAAAGAGTCAGAGTTTTACCCACTCTCAAAGCAGCATGCCCCCCCCCCCCAAAAAAAAGTCCTGGTTATGCTGTGGTTACCAGTTGTGGCAGCAACTCTTCAGTATCATTTAGTGGTGGTGTTGTGATGCATTTTTGTGTGTGTCATTTTGTTGATATGATAAATTCTTCATTCCAAAATTAAGTTGACATACTTTGAATTGAAGTTGGGGGGTCATTTGGCACTGAATGTGGTACATGTCAGTTGAAACATGTCTTTCTCCCGCTGTCATTTACTATTTGATTTCAAACCTGCTACATTCACGTGTTACAGTAACATTTAATTTTCAGTCCAAATTTGTATTGATTTTTTTTTTCAACAGGAGCATTCAGGAAGGTTGCTGTGGTGATGGCTAGTCTCATCTCAAGACCCCAACAGGCCAAGTGTTGGTTTAATCTCACCCAACTCAATGAAGCATTCCATTCATTAATACAAACAGATCCAGTACTTGTACTTCAGTGGTGTCAGGTAGGTACTGGCAGTAACAGCTAAGATCAGATTCAAGGAGAGAATTTCCAATCATTACATGGTGGATAAGGTATTTGGTTTTTGGAGGGTGAAATGTTTGATGTTGGCTAAGTTATGACAAAGAGCCATTGGTATGAAGGTTCATTGGTTCAGAAAGCTTAAATTAATAAAGCAAACAACAAATCAGAAATTTCCTGGCACTTCAATTTACTCCAAGTTTGACAGAAAAGTTATTAGGCCAGGTGGTATAAACCATGTTATTGCTTTTGAGATATGGTCCATGTTTCTGAAAATGGCTCATGTCCTGTGGTCATGTAACTGTTTGTTTACAGAGGGTCATTGGTTATTGGTGTAAATTAGCGGTCATTTGTCGTAGGTTTCCCGCATCCATATAAACATAAGCAGGTTACTAAATTGATACTGAGTTCAATACTTCATACTCTAGATTTAAATTGAATTCAGGGGTCAAAGGGTTAAATGAGGACTATTGCTGCAGAAAACATGCTGTTGTGTTTGATATGGGGGTGATAGTAACAAAATTGAATGATCACTGATTGCATGTATGGGTCAGGATAACTTTGATTCGATCTTGGTAGGTCAATGTATTTTTGTGTGAATGTACACATGAAATTTGATCAAATTTTTCAACAAGAGATTTAATCGTCATTGTGTGATACAGTATTTGAAGAGGTTTGTGATGTATTTGATTATCATAAAAAAAGTGAATGTCATGGTCTTTATTTTTTTCCCTGTAAATCAGCTACTGCTTTTGCTCAATTTCGACGACACCGATTGGTGGACTCGCATCCTCCATACTCCCAAACGTACCCCTCTCTCCAAGTCACTGTCCTCTGGCAGTCTGGATGCCTTGGAGACCAACTCTGATGTTGAGCTATCCAATGCAGAGGAGGTGGTCAAACAAGGGGCTCTGGTCCTCTTCTGTGACTATGTGGTGAGTAGAGAATATGCCCATGGTTCCCAGCCAACCAGGAAATCAGTACAATTGACTTCCCCTTTTTCTACTCAGAGAGTTTGAAAAAAGTCCCTCAAATCAAGGAATTTTGTTTGTCCATTGGTCAGATTTTCTTGCTTCATCTCCGTATCATGGACACAAGGCAAAAAAGAAATGGGTCAAAATGATGATTATTTATTTTATTTATTTATTACTGTTTTCTTTTCACAGGGTAGTCTCTTCAGTTATAAAAACTGCTTTGCAAGAGAGCCCTGCTTAGCATAACAATAAAATGAACATGTAAAAATACAATCATAAGATATTCATAAAATCGAAAGAGTATACTACAATTAAATGACAGGGTTCCCACAGTCATGGAAAATCCTGGAAAATCCTGGAAAAATTTGTGGTCATGGAAAGTCAGGGAAAAGTCAGGGAATTTGGAAAATTTGTGAAAAGTCATGGAAAAGTCATGGAAATCTGTTTTTAAATTTCTGTGGGAACCCTGTAGTAAGTTAGTGGGTGGAAAGGATGGCTGTGAGGGGAGGTGGAGGCCATCATAACGTGTCTGATTTTGGAAACCGTGCCAGAAAGGAAGTCATGGAAAGCAGCAAGTTAGTCATGGAAAAGTCATGGAAAAGTCATGGAAATCTGTTTTCAAATTTCTGTGGGAACCCTGAATGAGTACATAAGCTACATTATAGAATAATTATAGGGGAAGTAAAAGCGTGGTAATGTAAACATAAGGAAAAATTTACATGAAAATTGCACGTTATTAAATTATTTACAAAATGAGAAATTACCTGAATTTATTAAACAATATAAAAACAAAACATAATAAGAATCATATATTAAATATCGAGATGATTAAATAGCTAAATATTTATAAAACTAAGGGTACGGGTTAATTGTTTGAAGTGACTGAGGGGGGAACTGGATTGCACTGATGTTCGAAGGTTGTTGAATAGTTTGCAGCCAATATAAGTAAGAGAGTTTCGCATATTAGTAGTGCGGGGCATTGGTACAAATAATGGACTGTTGACAGCATACCGAGTGTGATAGTAAACAGGTCTACAAAGAATTAATCTGTCAAGATAACCGGGGGTCAAATGATTAAGTATTTTGTAAACGATTACGCATTGGTGGTATTTGATTCTTTGTACAATGGATTGCCGCTTAAACCTGTCTTTAACCTATCTTGCAAATTTTAACTTCTATCAAGGAAAAAGAAAATTTGGTTTCCATGAAGTACTGGAAATCTTGATACAGTGACAACCTGTCTGTAGTGGCCACCCACGGGAAAACATAAAATGTGTGCTTTTTAGGCAAGTGGCTGTTATAGACAGGTTTTTACACACATAATTTGCTTCCATGGAAATCAAGTCAGTGGCCACTACAGGCATGGTGACTGCTATAGAGAGGTCCCAACTAAGACAGATTTGACAGTATTTATTAGACCAACTTTGATTCAAATACATATTTTCTTCACATTTGCATATTCTGATAAAGGAGGATGAAGATGATGGTGAGTTGAAAATGATCATGGGTGAATAAGAAAGGAGGTTTCGAGATTTCCAAATCTGTCACAAGAGCTGCCAAGCAATGGCAGAAAACTGAGAATAAGAAAGAATAAAATATAGATGAGTGATATACTCTTTGTGGCTATTGCTAACAACATTACTGTGAAAACTGGCACATTAATGGATATGCTGCTGTCATTCCACACAAAAACATGAGTGGCAAGGAATACATGTTTTTCACGGTTTAAATGGATTGTGGTGAATTATTTTTGAGTTTTCATGAAATAGAATGTGAATGCTAACAAGATGACACATTGCAGCAGGTAGCAATAATTGCATACAATTTCCCCATTTTGTTCCATACAGTGTGAGAATCAAGCTGATGCTGAGCCATTAACCTGGCTTGTTGTCAACCACGTCAATGACATCGTTCAACTTTCGTATGAGCTACCAGTACAAGATCTTGTTAGGTGAGTCTATAAGATCTATTTCTAGTTTATTCCACAGTGCTGTCATTACCATGTGGGCTTGCTGGACAATGTTGCAAAATGTATTGTTGGGTGATTTTATTGGTATTTCACTTTTTCAAAGCAAATTTCAATCTCATAGAATAAGAAAAACAAGTTGATTATTGTTGTGTCAGGAGTTTTCAAACACAGTCTTCCAACGTTCACTTCATCAGCAACTGACTTCACTACTCTTACCAATTAATTGATGCTATGTGTCAATATTAGCATAGTCTTTGAAAGTGGCCACTGAGTGATCCAGCTTGTCATATATTCTTGCTTGTACATGTACCATGTAGTTGTACGGTGTCATGAAAGTAACACCAAGGTTCCAATTAGGAGTACTTTCTGTTTCTTTTTTTCATTCATTATTTTCTTCATCCCCAGTGCAATTCATCGCAACTCAGCTGCCAGTGGCCTCTTCCTTCGTGCAATCAACATTCGCTTCAGCCACATGAACAACCCTTGCCTTGTCCGACAGACACTGAGGTTATTTGAGGGCATCCACCTCACTCAATCAGGTGAGAACAGTCTTGACCCTGTCAGCTGATGGGGCATTAGTTACTGAATGGAGGATGTAATGTTACTAAAGCAGGGCTCCACACTAACTTTTTTTCCTACTTGCCCTTTGGGCAAGTGAAATGATCAATTTCAGATTTTTACTTGCCCGAATGAAAAACTTACTTGCCCAAAAATACACAATAATCAAAAATATAAAAACTTATTCCCCTTAATTTAAACGAGGCCTTTTTAAAGCATTGGACATTTGATATTTTAATTCTGGGGGTTGCAAAAGGTATGATTTATGAATTTAAAGAGTCATAAAATGAAGTACAATGAACAAAATAATGATGAAATTTATAAAGTTAGCTGAATTGTTTGTCTTCGGGAAGAATTTTGGACATGTTTTCCCATTTTATGATCAAAATTTTACTTGCCCATTCGGGCAAGTAAATTTTAACAACTTGAGATTTTACTTGCCCAACATGAAATTTTACTTGCCCCGGGCAAGCGGGCAAGTGCTAGTGTCGAGCCCTGACTAAAGATTATGTGGAGTTGATGAAAAATAAATTATCATTTCAGAAGCTCAGTGAGTTTTTATTGTATAATGTGTCCACTGGCCAACGCCAAAATGGTCAGTAATGATGTGATGAGTCAAAGTTATCCTGAATTATAATTATCATCATCCCCAACTGCATCATCATCACCGTCATTACCGTTACCACCATCATCATCATCAGGATCCTCATCCTCATCATCATTGTCATTGTCATTATCATCATCAAACTAAACGTAATTGTCATTAACAATTCCCTCTGATGTTTGTTTGTTCCCAACTTTGTTTTTTCTGATAAGGTGTTCTCCTAACCCTCCTGGTGGAGAAGTTCCTAGGGACCCACTGGCAGGCCATAGCCCGTGTGGCTAGTGGTCTAGCCTGTCGACGGGTGGAGATGTTACTAGCTGAGAGAGTGGACAACAACTCCAGCAGTCAACTTGTCTTGGAGGATGTCGTTAAATTGGAGCAGTTTTTGTCGGCAAATAAGCTTGCACAAAAGTGAGAATTGCTTTTGTTTGGTTTTGAATTGCTGTTGATTTCTTTTATTATTCATGTTTTTGTGTTGCCTTTTATTTTGTTTTGTTGTTCTTATTAGAACTTTGTGAGGAAATTAAGTTGTAGACTTAGAACATGTGCAAAGATGTTTGCAAAATATATATTTTGTAATACTTTTCAAATGTCCTTTATTAATCAAGATGTTTTTCATCTTACATTCATGGTTACTGATCAGGGCTAGACATTAGCACCTGCATTAACGTAAAGTGGAAATTATCTATCTTCGGAAGGACTGGCAGTAATATATTTCCTCGGGGCTTCACCCCTCGGAAAAATATTACTATGCCAGTCCCTCCTCTGATAATTTCCACTATACTTTCTCACAGCTTGGTACATTTGTATAATATCAAACAAGAACAGTTAAGGCCACCGCACACTACACGGTTTTCCGTCGCACGACTGATCAACTTGGATCCGAAATTTAAAAAACATATATTTCGTACACGATCATTTATTTCAGATCCAATACAGTCAGTCGTGCGACGGAAAATCGTGTAGTGCACGGTGGCCTTTACACATTATTCCACCAGTATCACAAATCTCTTGACAACAGCCAGAGCATTGTGACCAAAAAGGGGATATTTCCCATCGTACATAGTTGTATACCTTTGATGGAATTGCACTTCACCATGCAATCATTTAAATGCACATTTATCCAGGAACCAGAGACTGCTGTCCTTGTTGAGTCGGTTAAAATGTGACCTGACGGCTGAGGAGCCCGCCCTCTCACCCCCTGACCTGCCTGATGACTTGCCTAAAAACCTGAATGATGTGCTGCTGGAAAAGGTATGCAATAGCCACACTTCAAATTCATTCTAGTCATAGATTATCAGCGATTCTACAGTAAAACCTGTATATAAAGACCATGCAGAGAAGACAAGTGATATTTATGGGCAGGTGTTTTTTAAGTAAAGGTTTCTGTAATACACATTTAAATGAGAAGCAATTTTTAGGGAAACAAATAGTGTTTTTTGTAGCGAGGTGGTCATTTGTACAGGTGGTTGCTAAATCAGACTTTACTGTACAATATCTTTGTGTGTGGATGGCCAATTGGTTCTATACCCTATTCCTCCTACATTCTATTGTTCCTAGATATAGGGTTAGGGTTTGGCATGGATTATGACTGAGCTAGGGCTAGTGTTAGTGTTGTGTTATGATTAGGGTAATGGTTAACCTAAACCAGAATAAAAATAATGGTAGGTTTATGTTTGGGTTTTGGGTTAGGATTGTTCATGAATTACTGTCCTGTGGATAAAAATTATGCAATGCAGTAGTTTTTGGAAAATATTGGAATAGTCACTCATTGATTTTCACTTTTTAAAAGTACTTATCGTTTTAATCTGCATTTTTTTCAGTGCTTTATTTTTAGAGCTCATCAGAGACACTTGTATCATTGAGGATCATATAGCTCAGATTTGTTTTTCTTTTCTTTTTAATACTCCGCCAAACGAAGTTTGAAGGGGGTATATAGGAATCAGCGTACGGTCGGTCGGGCGGTCAGGCGGTCCAAACTACTTTTTCAGTTTTTGACCATTCCTCATGAAAATTGGGTCACATATTGGTCTTGAGGTAAAAATGTGTAAGACACATTTTTTGCATGTGTCGGAAACTGCGTTGCCATGGTAACAGCAAATTATAGCAAAAAATCTGGTAAAAATATTGCGGATCAAACTTCTTCCTCAGTTTTTTACCAATCCTTGTGAAAATTGGGTCACACATTGATCTTGATGTGAAGATGTGCAAGACAGACTTTTTGCATGTGTCGGAAACTGCGTTGCCATGGTAACGGTATATTTATAGTTATAAATCAGGTAAAAATGTTGCGGATCGAACTACTCCCTCAGTTTTTTACCAATCATGAAAATTGGGTCACACATTGGTCTTGAGGTGAAGATGTGCAAGACATACTTTTCGCATGTGTCTGACACTGCGTTGCCATGGTAACAGCATATAATTGCAATGAGTCAGGAATGTGATGGGGTGGGGATATTAATCACCTTCAGTGATATTTCTAGTTTTTACTGATGAAATTATGTCTTTAATAATGTGTTGTGTGCTAGGATTGGTACCTATCAATAGTCCGGTCATGCTGCTTCAGTCAGACACCCACAACGTCAGCCAGAGAATGTGCCACCCTCCTTGCCAGACTTACCCTCCAAGACATCACAACAATCATCAGACATGAGGTGAGTTCCTCTTCCATTTGCTTGCCATCATCTATACGTAGCAAAGATTGCTTGGCAATTGCTCAACTGTGCTGGTGTGAGTTTTTTACCTTGCTAACTTTGATCAGCAGTTATTTCATATTCCACACAAATCAAATCTGGCAATAAGAATAGTTTAATGGCTGTGTAAAGTTCAAATTCAGTGAGCAACATTATGACAGTGCCATTTAATTTGAATTTCATCTTGTCATATATTCACAAAACCTGACTTTTTAGCCCCAGAGCTTTGGTGTGAGGTGAACATTTATGTGAATCATGACATTATAATTAATTTCAGCTCAGTTGCTGAAAATGCTCGTATTGGGGTGCAAATCATGGACATAGTCTTTAGTAACATTCTTCCAACATAGTTTCAAATGCCTGCCAAACATTGGCATGTGATGTATTTGTAGTGATGTCAGAGAAGCTAGTTTACGTACAGCAAAATGTCATTTCCATCTAATTCATCCATTTGAAAAATTTAAAAAATGTTTGTTATTTTACTCTGTATATTTAATGTGACAGTTATTTAACCCTAATATCCGGGGGGGGGGGGGGGGTCATAATGAGTAATGACCCCCCCGAACAAATTTCATGATTATTCTGCTGCACAAAATGTTTTGATCGCGTCGTTCGCTGGCTTTATATCCAGCTCTATACGCATGCAAATTTTTGCGGCGATCGCACAAGCTGCGGCCGAGATCTGACGGGGGAGCCATAATAATGTGGCTACAACCTCAGATAGAACAATCATGCTTTATGTTTGAACTTTGTTAATTAAGTTCTCATATGGTTCCTCACTACTACAGGACTTCAATCCCTCCCTGTTAGCCGAGTGTATCAGTCTTGGCCTTGCCCGAACACAGGTTGGCATCCCAGAGCACCAACAGGCCTCCGATCAGACACCATCCACCCCCAACCGTGATGACGTCTTGGCGTCTCTTAGCGACAGACCACGCCCACCTGCCACTGATCCCTTACTGACAGCAGCCACGGCTACCCTCATAACACACCTCAAAGAGTTCGTTGAACTCCAACCCCATCCCCATCGGATTCTAGAACCCCGGTCTGAGGATCCTGACGTGCAGGAGTATTATGCCAAGATGATGGAGTGTTTCAATGATGGTGATTGGTGTCGTCAGCTGCATAACTTGACTGCTGCCCTTGCTCATTACTTCACAGCTTACAGGACTCTAAAATTACAAATGAATGAGGACGCCTACAATTGTATATTTCGTCTGGCTATTACTGCCCTGGAGGTGATTCAAGGCTTTGATATTAATAGTTTGTGTTAGTTAAGTTTCTTGAAAGTGATGAAAATTAATGTCCATTTCAGGTTATTGACACTGAATTATTCAGTTTATTTTCATGTTTGTACTGAGCAGTTTATTGCATTTTATATTATCTGCTTTTTCTTTATTTATTGTTGTTGTGTACGGAAATTGTAAGGCAATTTGTGTCATTATTATATGTTCAGTTAGAGATGTAGCATTTATTGACTATTTCTATCCATTTTGTAAATAAGTGTGTATTTGATTAAAGGTCTTAAAGGATTCCATTAATGTAGGTTGAGGTCAGTGGTAAGGTCCTTGCGGTCCAAAGATCATGTGTCACACTTTGATTTAAGTTTGTAAAATTCCTGCTCATTCGTGAGGTCTACCATCAAATTTTGATCGGACTTGGTGGTAATAAACTGTATTTGGCTCAATGTAGCAGCAATTCTTTATTAGTGAAGTGTTTCAAAGTGAGGAAAAATTAACCAATCATATAACTACTATTCTTGTACCTGTGATTGTTAACTACTACTCATTAGCAAAAAGTATGATTTTGAGAGCACTACATGCATCAACATGCAGATATAAACTCCCTGTCTCCCTTCCGTCCTTCATTCAGTATGTCAGCTGGTGTATTTCAGACGGTAAGCCATTGTTTTCTGCTCAAGTCCTCCACTCCCTGGAATGTGTCGGTGAAATCGTCCAGCACGCCGAGCTGAGTGCTGTGATTGGTGGACCAGATCATGTGATGTGGGTGTGTTCTACCATTGGATGTCTCTATCATATCATTCAAGCAGGTTAGTATACTTGATTGAACAAAATGATAAAAAGTGATAAAAATTCTATCTATCCCTTCCTTGCAAACATAGGGGTCAACTTTAGCAATGCCCTGTAGATATTCCAGTAAACGTACCAATAACTTGTACTTTACTTGTACATTTAAAGAGCAGTGACATTATTGGGAGAAGTCAGTAATGTTTCAAGAACCAACCAGGTTGAAACATTCACCAATGTATACACCAGCTGGAGTGTGTCTCCTGGCTGGAAAGATTTGTCTTGAATCTTTGAATCTTGAACATTTGACCATGAAATTTAGACAGCAGAAGCTTTGACCAGTGTGCTTGATTCTACAGTAGTTTTATCTCAAAGTAAGGACTTCTCTCAGTTTCCGTCTAATGCCTTGCATGATTCTCGTTTGTGAGAATGTTATGTGAAGATGTGATCTTATGACCTTTGACCTGTGACCTTTAATTTATCAGGGAAAGTCTGGAAGGCTGATCATGAACCCTTCAATGTACATCAAGACAATCAAGCAATACCAGGATCGGAATCAGGTAAGAGAGACACTTAACTAGGCCAGTCCAGTTTGAAGAGACCGTACTGTCCACGATATCTGAGGGCCATTCAAGACCATGACAGCAGATTGCTCGTTTAATTTAGGCAGTGCTTTCATTAAAGACAGCTGCAAATTTGAACTATTGTGTCATCTTTTGTTACACTCTCAGATGGCCCCCAGACATGGCTGACAGAGCAGTCTATATGCGTGGGTACATGGAAGTTACTATTTGCTGTAGAGAACTGTTATAAGACAGGTGTGCCGATTTCTGAGTAATATTTTATGTATGTGTGCAAGTATATTGTGAATCAGAATGTGATACATGACTGACTGATAGTGTTGGGGTAGGGGCACAACTTTAAGTCAAAAATCATGTGTTTGCAAGTATGATGGGAATTGGTTAAAAACATAAAAAAAGTAGTCATGCTTTAGTGAGTTGTTTACTAGTTACTTACATTATACATCCAAAATATTTTGAACAAAACCATCCTGTAGTTGTTAAGCCAAAGATCTCACAAGTGATAAGAATGTGGATGGAGATGGTTATGTGGCAAGGAGGGAGGAAAGTTATTGGTCCCAGAAAGCTATGAATTTCCATGTGTCTGGCTGAAAACAAACTTCTGGTCTCACATAGGAAGACACTCACAACCAGAAGTCTTGGAGAAGGGCCATCAACAAAATGTAGGGGGGGGGGGTCCAACCCCACGCAGTGTGAAAAATGTGACCTTATGTGATGATGATAATAAATATATCAATGATGATGACAATGATGATGTCCTTGTGAACTTGTGAATTTTCAGTTGACAATTCATTAATGAAAGAATAACATATGCAGAGATGTAAACCACCCCTACTTCACTGTACTAGGTAAAAAATGTATCTCGTCTAGATTTAATTAGAGCTTTCTAATCTGTTTTGTAGGATTTGATAGAATCCTCCAGGCCTGCCATCACATGTCGG
>JZLH01S0151467.1:16300-27624 GCA_001188425.1 Eucidaris tribuloides
CTGGGCCTAGAGGAGCAAGGGTTGGTGCGTTCCTGTATAAATAATATTGGATACATAAGTTCAGTTTATAGGGCGTGATACATGCTCGTATGGCATATGTAGTATTATGTTAATGTGTGCACTGAACTTTTGCTTGACCTATCAGGATGCAAGTCGGAATCAGTTTGAGGAGACGTGGCATCACTTCTTGACTCCTGAGCCCTGCGGCAGGAACCAGAAGATGTGATGCTGTGAGGTAGGAGAAAGCTTTATAACATCAATATTATTGATTGCTGATCTGTATGAGGATGGTTTGACATGCAGAGTTGATTATAAGATGACAGCAAAACAAAACCTATTCGCTGAAATTTCACGGGTTTTTATTTTCGCGAAATTTCGCTGCGAGTACTGAATCGAAAATTTGCACTTCCTGAACATTTGTACAAAGTTTAATGCAAACACTGCGAAAATCATTTGAAAATATCTCTCCCAAATATCCCTGTCTGAAAGCATAATTGCGAAAATTTATGGACGCGAAATATAGGCGTATTACATACTGCTTTAAACGGCTAAAATGACTGGATTACAGCCAATAGACGAGTTCAATAGACTGATTGTTGTAGCCATAGTTTGGTGCAGCAAAACAATCTGCCTTAACTTGTTTTAATTCGTGCGAATTGAATAAAGGGAAGAAAGGGTGGAGAACTAGCGTGTGATTAATTACAATTAAACATTAAATCCGTCACTCATGCTTCAAGCTTAGATTGTCGTGATTTCTTGTTCTGTCAGATAAGTCATCATTCTGCTTTGCAAAATTGCGTGTCATGGACCCTTCTATCTATTGGGATTCCCCCAGGTGACCTGAGAATGGTTAAACGGTTAAAATATGGGAGGAATGACTTTGTCAATCCTTAGCAGGCTTTATTAAGTCGTTGTGGATAAAGGTCTGTGCTGAGGATCGAATATCAGGCCTGTGATAACGAAAATAATGTCATCATAATGAGAATATGATTTTGCTTTTTCACGATGATGATTTGATGGTAATTGTCATTGTGTGTTAGCATATTTTGAGGATGATCTGGTGTTGATAATGTTGCGTGTTTATGATTGGTGCAGAAAAACAATCGATTTATTAATGACAATAATGATGATAATACGATGATGAATTATCTTGTTGATCATAAATTTAGTCATAATCAAATATCTTTTAAATGGCGTTATTGCAATCAGCATGGAGGCAGCATGTATCAAAGACACTACACCCTTTACATGTCATACACTTGAAGTTTCACATATACTTCACAGATGATATTTATCAGGGTATCATTTATATGTTGTGCGTGGAACCGTTTTGCTAGCTTAGATACAGGAAGGTTGTTATGGAAGGAAAAAGACTTTAGGGAAGCAGAATGAAATGGAGTGATGACATAGGTAGACACAGGAACGTCATATGAGGGATGCCCAAGAAAAAAGCAGAAGTGGAGTAACATGGAGCCAGCTATGGTGTCGACCTTCATTTTGAAAAGGCGTGCACAAGATGTGATGATATCTAGTCAAACAAACAACCACGAACCAGTCTTACACTATTGAGTCTGAGAATTCTCAAAATAACATGTAGATGTATACAGAGTCAGGAAAGTGCTTTACTGAATTTCACATTCTCTTAATTCCATCATATGTGGCAGAGAGATAGAGCCAAGTTGCAGCTGATATGCTGCGCTGTACGAGTCATCACATCCCTTCTCTCAACCACACTCCTTCGCGCCCAATGCCGGAAACCCACGCCAACAGCAGGCCACTGGGATCCCCCGTCATGACAGTTTGCGCGTTTTCTGGCAACCAGCGGTGTCAGAGGTAGCCAGGCCCTCAGAGTTTGTAGTGGAAAAGAGAAACACAAGCTATCCAATCAAAAAAGCGTAAAAACACAGCAAAAAAAGCCGATGATTTTCTTTTCATAGTTTACATGTGTGATAACTTAAAGGCCAGTTGCCGTTTAAAATTAAAAGCAATAACAACTGAGAGAAACATATAAATGAACAGTTTTGGCGAAATCCACCAGAAGAAATAAAAGAGTTGTTGAATTTTTAAAGTCTTACAGTTATTGACTCACATGCGAGCAGCTCGCCATTGTCATGTAATACCAATTCCCATAAAGTTAGTATTCTATTGTATTTGTGTATATTTCATTCAGTATGACAAGCTTTTTCCAGTAAAAAGCACTTGGCCGTATGAGATCTTTTGATAAACCTAGACCTCTATCTATCATTTATGGAACATTTTTTTGCCTTGAAAACTTCTTGTTTCTCACAGATCCCAGCAAGACTCCTGCATCCCAGCCACCAAGTACAGCCATGGAGGGACCCTTTTGACGAGATGTGACTGCCAACATGGAAAACTGAGACAAAGGACAATGTCATTACTCTTGGCCAGGGTGGGTAGGAACATGTCTTCTGACAGGCAAGATATATGTAGTTCGAGGCCAAAAATTGCTCTCTCTTTGTGCTAAGAATGACAGTATGCCATATAAACACTTGGCATTACCTGAACAATACGTACATACTGAAAGTCTATCAAACTGATGTTCTAGCCTGTAAAAATGTGTTGTAGCATTAAGGAAGTCCATTATTTTGCTATAGATGAACTCCTTGGGAATTTAAGACAATATATTAAGTAAATTGTATGAAATAGTTGCATATTACAGGTATATTACAGTGATTGGGTCGTGAATCCTCAACTTGGGTTAAACTATCTAGAATCAAGGTAACTATTGCCAAGGATTCTACTGAAGATTTGTTTGTCAATTTGAACTCAATAACTTCGCATCAGTATGCTTGCAAAGACAATATCAGGTTGTGTAGGCTTTCTATGGATTTAATGTTTCTGGGAGGCCCAAGCAACAAGATCTGATAATGTTCACACTTATTCCTTAGTTAAGAAAACTCAAGACAAATCCTTCCAGCCAGGAGATCCACTCAGCTTGTTGTATCGTTAATATATTTTCAACCATTATGCGTTCTAAAGGATTTTTTATTTCTCCCATATGTATGCACTCTTTAATTTTCCATCATGTTTAGATCTCTGTCCATGTATCTGGGCCATTAACAACATGATAGCTCCATTGTAGAGGACCAACGGCAGTAAGGAGTATGAGTCCCATGAGTTCGACGGCCATCCCGTCAGCCATCAGAAGTCACGCCCCACCAACCTGACGTCCACTCCTGTCGGGTGGTCTTACTCCTTAGAGGTGTACGTCTGGCTGTCCCTAATCTCGGTCAGACGGACCTCTCTCATGCTGCTGTAGTGAAACCATCAAAATACGGTGTCATACAGTTTACTCCTCATAATTTTCAAATATTGCGATATGTCACAAAGTGTGCAACGGATTTGAACTGAATATGCGCTTGCCAGCATGAAATTCCAATTTAAAAGGTAATGTGAATAATGATTTATCAATTGGAGGATTAACGTCTTTTCAATGCCCAATTATCAAGCTGTGTCTTTTGTATTATAATTATTCTGATTTCATGTTCACTAAAAATGGAGCTCTCTATTCATACTTACATGTGTTCTTTAACCCGATTGCCTCTGAGATTTGTAATTTCCATAGAGTATATACATGGCACCCCCCCCCCCCCTTCCATTCCCCTAGCTTCCCTAACCTAGTTACCTAGTAACCCAATGTGCATAGTAGCATTCAAAAGTATGCTGGAAAATATGGGATTAATATTTATCATGTAAAATTAGAGCTACTTTTACTCTTTTCCTTTGCTTTATTCGGTGCTCCTAATCTCCGACATCTTCACAGAGAGTCTCAGTTTTGAGTGATGTATGAGACCTTCTAGAATGAACTCAACAAGAATCATTTTTTTTTTTCGGTGGAGATGAGTGGACCACAGTACGTCATCCCAGCGAATCTGTAAGGCTGCTGCTGTTTGGGCATTAGGGTAAGGGTTTTAATGACACTGAAGGTGGCTAAGTGCCAATACGGATTGGACAATTTTTTTTTGGGGGGGGGGCTGGTACAATCACCGTCAATGAATAGTTCATGAAATTAACTTTGTGGTGATACCAAATTATTACAGGGAGACTTGGCAATGTTGGATAACAACCAATTGTAGTTAGGTTTACATAATCATGGTTAATCACGCGATATGAAGATCGAATTCGGCAAAATTTTCAAGCTCCCGCAAAAATATGGTTGAAGTTCAGTTCAAGAAGAATCATACTTATGAACCACTTCTAGTCCTCAAATTTGGACAGGTGAAAGATGAGAATATGCACTTTTAGAAAATATCAGATTCCCAGAGTCAATGTTTGGAACCCAACTCGACTATTTACCTCATTTACACATAAACTTCCATTGCAACTTATTGATCGTTTTGTGGTGACAGGTCACATATGGCAAGCTGGTGACATTACATTTGTTACTGATAAACATACATAGCATTGCCCTGATAAAACAAACTGACATGAAGAGAGGTAGGGGGAAAAGAAGGATGAGGTGGATGAGGAGTTTTCAAGATTGGCTAGAAGAGCAAGGGGTTAGGTGCCTACCTGTAATATAATTATTGGGATACAAAGTCAGTTCGATATGGTGATACATGCTAGTATGGCATATGTATATTAGTTAATGTGCCACTGAACTTTTTGCTTGACCTATCAGGATGGACAAGTCGGAATCAGTTTGAGGAGACGTGGGCATCACTTCTTGGACTCCTGAGCCCTGCGGAGAATCCAGAAGATGTCATGCTGGAGGTAGAAGAAAGCTTTATTAACACAATATTATTGATGCTGATCTGATGATGGTGGTTGTGACATTGCAGATGATGATGATAAAATTGACAGCAAACAATTACTGTATACGTTGAATATTTCGCGGTGTTTTTATTTTCGCGAATTTCACGAGTTACTGAACGCGAAAATTTTCACTTTCTGACATTTCTGTACAAAGTAAGTGCAAACACTGGAAAATCATGAAAATATACTCTCGCGAATTCCCTGTCTTGAAGCAAAATTGTGAAAATATATGGATGCGAAATATATGGCGTATACAGTACTGCTTTTAAACGGCTAAAAGTGACTGGATACAGCCCAATAGACTGATTGTTGTAGCCATAGTTTGTGCATCAAAACAATCTGCCTAAATTTGTTTTAATTGTGCGAATTGAATAAAGGAAGAAAGGGAAAACTAGGTGCGATTATTACAATTAAACATTAAACCGCTACTCATGCTTTCAAGCTTAGATTTGTGATTTCAGATAAGTCATCCATTGGTGCTTTACAAATTGTTGGTGTCATGGACCCTCTATCTATTGGGATTCCCCCAACTGACCTGAGAATGTAAATGGTAAAATATGGGAGGATATGACTTCAATCCTAGCAGGAGCTTTATTAAAGACACTATGTAACACTGTGGAAGACCCGTTTAAAAAATTGTCGAACTTTGCTATCTGACATATCTGACAGTGTTTGAATAAACACCCTAGAACACACAAAAGTTTGGACAGTTATGCCGTCACTAGTACAATATGTGCAGATACAAATTGGCACATTAATTTTATATCGGACGATAGGAAATTCTGCAACACAGCAGTCTATGGAGAAAAGCTGGAATGGTCTCTCAATGATTTTCACTTTTTTAAAGCACTGAATGATTGTTTTACACTGCAATTTTTTCAGGGCTTCATTTTTAGACCGTATCAAAGACACTAGTAGCATGGGGAATCATGTAGCTCAGATTTTTTAAACTGGAAACATTGTTATACAATGCATTTAAGGTTGATAAAGGTTGTGCTAGGATCAAAATGTCAGGCCCTGTGATAATGAAAATAATGATGATAATGGAGAATATGGTTTTGTTTTTTACGATGATGATTCTGATGGTAATGGTCATTGTGTTGATCATGATTTTGAGGATGAGTCTGGTGTTGATAATGTTTGTGGTGATTATGATGGTGCAGAAAAACAATGATATTAATGACATTATGATGATAAGGATGATGATTATCTTGTTGATCATAATTTAATCATAATCAAAATCTTTTAAATGGACGTTATTGATCAATGAGGAGCATGTATCAAAGACATTACACCCTTACATGTATGACATTTGAAGTTTCACATATTTCACAGTATATTTATCAGGGTATATGTTACGTGGTTGTGGTGGAAGTTTTGCTAGTTAGATACAGGAAGGTTGTATGGAAGGAAAAAGATTTAGGGGAAAGCAGAATGAAATGGAGTGATGACATCAAGGTGTAGACACGTGTAACGTCATATGAGGATGCCAAGAAAAAAGCAGAAGATGGAGTAACATGGAGAGCTATGGTGATCGACCTTCATTTTGAAGAGGGTGCAAGATGATGATATCTATCAACAAACCAACCAACGAACCATGTCTTACACTATTGAGTCTGAGAATCTCAAAATACATGTAGATGTTATACAGAGTCAGAAAGTGCTTTACTGAATTTCACATTTTTTGATTCCATCATATTGTGACAGGAGGAGATAGAGCAAAGTGAGCTGATATGCCTGGCGGTACGAGGCATCACATCCCTGCTTCTCAACACACTCCTTCGCCCCAATGCCGGAAACCCAGCCAACAGCAGGCCACTGTGCATCCCCCGTCATGACAGTTTGCCGTTTCTGGCAACCCAGAGGGGTCAGAGGTTAGCCAGGCTCAGAGTTGTAGTGGAGAGAGAAACACAAGCTATGCAATCAACAAGGTAAACACAGCAAAAAAAATCATGATTTTTTTTCATAGTTAACATGTGTGATAACTTAAAGGCAAGTTGGTTTAAATAAAAGCAAAACAATGAGAGAAACATATAAATGAAAGTTTGGCGAAAATCCACCAAAGAATAAAAAGAGTTTTGAATTTTTAAAGTTTTAAGTTTATGACGTCACATGCGAGCAGCTCGCCCATTGTCATGTAAGACCATTTCCATAAAGTGCGTTTTTCTCAGAAAATTGAAAATGTTACCGGTGCATTCAATGTATAATCAGAATTATTATTTCATACATGCTTCTATGAAAAAAAAAACATTCAGTTATCATGAACTAATAAAAAGTGGCAATTATTGAATTAATATTACATGACATATTGGGAGTTGCTCCTATCTGACGTCACAAAATTAAAACTTTGAAAATTCATAACTTCACTATTCTTGAATTTTCGGCAAACTTTCACTAATATGTTTCATTGTTCTGCTTTTATTAAAACCAACTTGACATCTGGGTGGACATTGCCTTTAATGACTTAATGGCTTAACTATACACGAGATATCTCATTGCGAGGTCTGGGGGGAATGTGTGTTAAAGCAAAATTAAACCATCTTCAACAGGTTAATGACTGGCCTTGGCTTGGCTTGGCTTGGGTGGGTATGGCCTGAGTGGGGCGGGTTTGGTGGGGCCGGGTTGGGCCAGGTTGGGCCAGGTCAGTTTGGGCCGAGCAAGGCCAGGCCAGGTTGGCCTGGGTTGGGTTGGGCAGGGTTGGGCCAAGTTGGGTTGGGCCTGGTTATCACAAATCATTGGACTCCTTAAACCCTGTGATTGTCCAAAGGGACAAATCTGATGATGAAGGTTTATTCACTCCATCTTTTCAAATTACATCCATGAACCGTGGAGTTAATTTTTCAATGGCTTGAAATTGTGAAACAGAAACTTATGCAAAAATTAAAGAAAATTAAGGATTTATAAAGATGCAGTGCTCCAACAACCCAAGCTCCCAGTCGCTTTGTTATATTTCATTCAGATGACAAGCTTTTCCCAGTAAAAACATTGGGTATGAGATTCTGTTTGATAACCTAGACCTCTATCTATCATTTATGGAAACATTTTTTTGCCTGAAAACTTCTTGTTTCTCACAGATCCCAGCAGACCCTGATCCCAGCCACCAGTACAGCCATGGAGGGACCCTTTGACGAGATGTTGACTGCCAACATGGAAACTGAGGGAAACCAAGGACAATTCACTCTTGGCCAGGTGGGTAGGAACATGTCTTCTGGACAGGCAGAGATATTGTAGTTCAGGGGAAAATTGCTCAGATAACATCTTACCTTTCTTTGTGCCTACATGAATGACAGTATGCATATAAACACTTGGTATACTGAACAATACATAATACTTGAAAGTCTCATCTAACTGACGTTCTAGCCCTGTAAAATTTGTTGGTAGCATTAAAGTGATAGGCTAACATTGTGGAGCTTCAATTTGAAAAATTGTCACATTTTGATATCTGAACTACATAGTAGTGTTCATATGGACAAATAAACACCCTAGAATAAAAAAAGGGAAGTTACACTGCCAATGGCAAGTTGTGCATAAATAAACAATTAAAATTCGGGGCGAGTTATAAATAGCCTAGGTGTACACACAGTAAGTCTATGGGAAAAAATGGGCAGGTGAATCCGATCAACTTACAATTTTCACTTTTTTAAAGCACTAAATAATCATTTTGAAATACAATTTTTTTCAAGGCTTCATTCTTAGACCTTATCAAAGACAATGGTAGCATGGGGAATCGTGTAGCTCAGATTTTTTCAACTGTGGTAAATGTTAGCCAATACCTTTAAAGATGTCCATGTTTTGCTATAGATGAACTCCTTGGGAATTTAGAAATATATTAAGTAAATTGATGAAATAGTTGCATATTAAAGGTATATTACATGATTGGGGTGAATCCTCAACTTGGGGTTAAACTAATCTAGAATCAAGTAAGCTATGCAAGGATTCTACTCTGAAAATTTTTTTGTCAAGATTTGACTCATAACTTCCATTAGTATGCCTTGCAAAAGACAAATCAGTTGTGTAGCTTTCTATGGGATTTAATTTTCTTGAGGCCCAAGCAACAAACTGCTGATATGTTCACACTTTATTCTCTTTAAGTTAAGAAACTCAAGACAAATCCTTCCAGCCAGGAGATCCACTCCAGCTTGTGTATCGTTAATATATTTTTCAACCAGTATGGTTCTAAAGGCATTTTTTATTTCTCCCAATCATGTCATCACTCTTTAATTTTCCTCATTGTTTAGATCTCTGTCCATGGTATCTGGGCCATTAACAACATGATACTCCCATTGGTAGAGGACCAAGGGGCAGAAGGCAGTATCGTCCCTATGAGTCGGACGGCCATCCCTCTAGCCATCAGTAACGTCCCCACAACCTGGACGTCCACTCCTGTCTGGTCTTACTCCTAGAGGTGTACGGTCAGTGGCTGTCCCCTACCTCGGTCAGACGGACCTCTCTCATGCTGCTGTGTGAAACCATCAAATCGGTGAGTACTAGCTTACATTGCTCATAATTTTCTAATATTGCTGATATGTCACCAAGTGTGAACGGATTAAGCTGAATATCGCCTTTGCAGCACTGAAATTCCAATTGTAAAAGTAATCGTGAACTAACTGTGTTATCCAATTGAAGAATTAACGTCTTTCAATGCCCAATTTCAAACTGTGTCTTTCTGTATTAATAACTTTCTATTTCAGTTCACTTAAACAAATGGAGAGTCTCTAATCCATTACTTAACATGTGTTCTTTGTAACCATTGCCGCTCTGAATTCTGTAATTTCCATAGACGTTTCAATACATCGGCACCAGGGTGGGCAGTCCCCCTAGCTCCCTAATCTATTCAACCCTGAGTTAACCCATGCTGCAAGTAGAATTCAAGATCTGAAAATATTGTGAGTATATTTATCATGCCTAAAATTAGAGTATTTACATTTTCCGTATTCTTTATTGTCCAGGTACTCCTAATCTCCCGACACTCTCCAGTGAGAGAGAGACAAGTCTCAGTTTGAGTGGACTGTTATGAGACCCTTCATAGAACTCAACAAGAATCATCCGGTGCGGCAGGCGATGAGTTGGTGCACAGTCGTTCATCCAGGAATCATGTCAAGGCTTTTTTTTGCTGGGCTTCGTGTTCTTGGCATGCGTAGCCGGTTAATGATCACTGACAGGTGGTAAGTCCAATATAATTGTTACAAGAAACATAGAAAATGATGAATATTCCATTAGAGACAGATTAATGAGAAATTCTGTTGATTGAATGTTGCCTATGGGCCACAAAAAAGTCGGCGAGGGGGCTGGTAGTTACACTCAAGGCCCTACCTTGGTTAACGTCACAGAACTATTTCATATCAATAGATCAAAGCAAAAAGTAAGTGCACCTATGCAAATGTCCCCCCACACCCCGCTCCCAACACACAACAAACACACATTTTTTTTTTTAAGATGTAGACATAATGGGATGATGATGGTAGATGTTGATGTAATGATTGAGAATGAATGATGAGGGAGGCGGAGCCCGGGTGATGATGATGATGATGATGATGATGAAGAAGAAGAAAGGAACAAAAAAGAAAAACCTGGCCAATATTGACTAAATACATAAACTTCACCCTCAATCTTTGTCTTTAGACAAAAGATGTCTGAGAGCTTGTTGGTCAGTAAACTCTTGGACCGTCGCCCGTTACGCCAGCACCCAGCCTGCCCAGCGGTGTTTGGGTGGCGCTCTTATTCGGTGTCCTCTACATCTTGGAGCTCGGATTGCTATTGGAGGACGTTGAGGTCATTGTTCCCATGCGTAAACCGATTACATCGTATAGGAACATCAAAGCCATTCTCAAAGTAAGTGAACTTCTTGTCTTGCGAGAATCTGTAATTGCTATAATAATGATACATGATACATCTGGTTTCTGTAAGCGACAGGTTCATAGCTGCCTATCATTTACACTACCATTAGACAATGAAAGAGAAAACTGTGGCGTATTGATAGGAACAGAAAAAAGTACAATTTCATAGATACATTCTTAACAAATGTACTGATTTAAGTAGTTGTGAATTTAATATCGCATCTTGCTGCATGGGAGTTGAAAATGTCCAGTGTAATTCTTGCTATTGGCCAGTTTAGGGAAGTTTGGGCAAATAAATGTAGAAATTTACAGCATGCTGCACCACAGACACAAGTATGCCAGTTTTGCAGGTATTTACATGAATTCTACACTTTTGCACGCTATAGAATGAAATCAAAGGAAAATGTCACTGGATACATTTAAAGTTGTCCATATCACGAAACTTAACTTATAAGAAATGTGAGCTGCTACGATGGTAGGGGGCAAAAGTCGCAAATGGACGAAATCACAGAAAACGCCAAAAACCAACCCAAACCACTATTTGGTGAATTTTTCCATATTTCAGTGTTGAAAACCAACCCAAACCACTATTTTGGTGAATTTTTTCATATTTCAGTTTTGAAAAGTTTGATATCTATTCTATCTAATGAGTTTCAGCTTTGGATTCGAATTCTAAGTACCCAAAACAGCGATTTTCCAAACCCTTTTCGT